>APFE030604343.1:19392-30340 GCA_000404065.3 Pinus taeda
AGTTAGGTTTTAGAAAGCTTTCCTACAGACCTGTTTAGGTCAGTTGTAATAAATACTTTTAGATATTTTACCTATATTTACCACCCTGAAAAATGTAATAGGGGTTGGTTGGTTGGTCTTTGTTGGTTTGATTTTGTTTGCTAGAGCAGAGACTCGCACTGTATATGTGATAATTTCTATAATCAAAGATTGCTTGAGAGTCCGGAGAATGAACTGTGCACTGTGTTTAATTGGCTGAAGAGTGACTGTGGAATTCATGTGCTTCTACATGGTTCAATAAGTCTTCCTTAACTCTGTTTAGTTGTTCTATTTTTGTTTTATCATCTATGTTCCACCATCTATAATTACAGAAAGAAAGAATAGTTTAGGATTTGCTTGGCAGCACCCTATGCTCAATTTCTGTGATTTCTGCATGCTTTCATCAGGAACAGCCATGAATATGCATACTTAAATGATCATGTTTACACTGTTTTTTTCACATATGAATGTTAATTTAGGAATTCTTAACTGCTCCTAGATAACCATTCATTCACCTCCTTCTCTGTTAGCTGATGAAAGATTCTTAATTTCCTTTCATCTCTAACTTTCATTCCATCTTTTCAGCAAATTGGTATTGTTTCATGTGTAGCTATCCTGCTCTATAATCCTGTTGTGTCCAAGAAAACGTAACATCAAGCATTAATCTGTGACTCCATGCCCAATGGTTTGAAACGTATCACACTATCCCTTGCCTCTCTGCTTGAATGCAACTTCCTTCCATTCAAACTCCATCCAAACTTAAACAAAACCCACTGAACCCAATAGCTAGCCTAAAATCATCATCAACAAAGCTAAATCATTAAGAGAGAGCCCTCTGTGATTGTAGGTGGGCTAGAACCTGCAATCCAAAGATTGGTTTGTGGTTACCTCGGCCGTATCCCTTCAGGAGCTTAGGGACAACCTGAGTGATAACAAGTTCTTCGTGTAATTTCATAGTATGTTTTTGTGTATATTTAAGAATAGTATAGGACATTGGGAAGGGATAGATTGAGTATCAATCTCTCTGACGTCCCTCTATAACGTTATGTTCACTGTTGAGTTATAAATTGAACAATTTGTTTAATTTATAGCCTAGAAATCTTTAGATTGTTTCTTCTATGATATACTTGGATATATTTGTGTTGATTATAGAGTTTCATCTATATGTCTATGCTATTATTAGATGACTAAATGTTCAGGGATAATTTTTAGCCTTCTAACTTCCTCGCAATTCCTCACATTGATTCTTTGGCTCAATTCTTTAGCTGAGGATTGTCTACAAAGATACAACATGGGGGATCAAGAAAATAATTTGAGAAGCAGATGTTGTAACAACAGATGCCATAACAACATGTCAGTGTTAAAGCTTCTGAAAATGTTGTAACAATTGATGTCGTGATACTCATTACTATTGAAAATGTTGAAACGGTTGTAAAAGTTGATGTTATAACAACCGCTACTATTGAAACTACTGAAATAGTGACCATTACAGTGGATGTTGTAACAATTGGGGGGGGAATTCATTTCATTTTTATTTTCAAAGCTTTAAATTGGGAAGCCAAAGAGGTGTTTTTTCCACCCAACACTACACCAACACTCGGGGGATTGGAAAAGTAATTTAGAAGCACAAACATAGGTAACAACGGATGTTGGAACAACAAATGTTGTAACAATAGATGTTGTAACAGCAGATGTCATAACATATTTTGTACTAGTGAATGGTGTAACAACAAGCCATTTCATATTGTTTCTCAAACCTTGAAAGTGGGCAGCCAAAGAGGTCTTTCTTTGTAACTTTGTGTTTGTTTTATTCTTCTTTTGAGATCTGTGTAATAAAGTTGTTGGTTTCTTTCATTAACAGATTTATAAATGTTGCACGAATAGTTTAGATACCTGTGAATTTAACATAAGAAACCTTAATGAATCACTTCGTAGTCTCTGCATCTTATTTTATTTCATTTCAAGCTTTTGTTGTAGATCTACTGCTTTAAACATCGAATTTCTTTATGTTCTTCTCTCCATACTACAACGTCAATTTAAAGGTTGTAATAACATATAAGTAAGCTAGTTGAATTTATTCATTAATTTCTCAAAAAACTAGTTCACATTTCATCTATAGGTCTGTCGTCACTTGCCCCACGTGCATGATTGTTTTAGATTAATAAGGGCCTGATAGAGCTAGAATAGTGATCAAACTTATGTTGTAGTCTAAAATGTAGGAAGAATTTTGTTTTGAAAAATCACCATGATGTGTGGTAACCGTACTCCCCATAGGACTAGAAAATGAAGTGTCCTATAGAGTTTCAGGTCCTTTCTTTCAAACCAAACCTTTAAAGTTCAAACAGGTTCCAACATGGGTCTACATCATAAAATTTCCTATTTTAATAGTCATGACTCTACATATCTTCTATTAATATATATATAAATAGATATATATATAAATAGATATAATATCATATGTGTGTGTATATATGTATATGTGTATATATATATGTGTGTGTGTGTGTGTGTGTGTGTGTGTATATATATATATATATCGCTACAAAACAAATGTTTTAGACCTTAATACACCCTTCATTCTACCATATGGAAAATAATTGCTAACACAAGTGCTAAAACTCATGATCATCCCTAGTGTTAGCATTCATCTTCATTTTTCTCTAGGGTTTATGTCACAAACTCTAAATCTTCCTCTATTGCATCACACAAGCACAAAGAACTCTCCATATGGTAGGATGAAGAGTTTATATATATATATATATCGCTACGAAACAAATGTTTTAGACCTTAATACACCCTTCATCCTACCATATGGAAAATAATTGCTAAGGCAAGTGCTAAGACTCATGATCATCCCTAGTGCTAGCATTCATCTTCATTTTTCTCTATGGTTTATGTCACAAACTCTAGATCTTACTCTATTGCATCACACAAGCACAAAGAACTCTCCATGACAATTATATAGATGGAATAATGAGTATAGTATAAACAAATACATTCTCTTCCCTCTATACAGAGTAGGTGAGGGAAGCCAACATTGGTAAAGTGGATTAATTACACAAGCAATTTAATTTAATGCATAAGATAAGGTCTCCAAGTGAAGTGCTCTCTCTCTCTAAGGTATACATGTCAAGAGACCAATCCTCAGGTGGTGCACTCTATAAGCATGGATTGCAAGTGTCAGGTGCTCTTCATAAGAAGGCTTCTTTCTTTCCAAGACAATCACCCCATGCTCCTCAACACATGTAGATTGGGTCCATAATCAATCCCATATAATGTTCGCTCAACCGAAGCATCTATAATCAGTCCCATGTAATCTATTTTGTTGTCTATGAGTTATGTATTACATGGTGTTGCATCCCTCCTTTGGATTAGAGTTTTTGGAAAAGGACTTGATAAATCCATGATTGGATATTGATTTCAAAGGGTTTCATCATAGTGAAACGTTGGTGATTTATAAGGGTGTTATGACCAATGGAAGCACAAAAGAACACAAGCTACAAATAAATAAACAACTCAACATAAAAAATTCAAATTGACATATTAACTTAACAATATTCAAGTAAGTTATTGAAAGTCAACTAATGATGCCTTATTCTCATCCAAATAAAAAAATCAGACCACTTTATTTCTTGTATCATATTGAATTCCAATTGTGATGGATAATGGACATATTGTTGCTCCAGTTAAAACATGGCAGATGGACAAGTTAAAGTAATTAATATCCAATAATTTACTTCTTTGTACAAAATTAATATATAATTTCAGATATTAAATATACTTACAAATTTGCACGTTAAGGCTTCTAAACTTGATTGGACAATGTGATGTGTGGCACGATATTTGGAAATCCTAGCCTTCAATGTCTTGTCCTAAAAAATACACTAATTCAATTTAATTATGCACCATTAAAATATAAAAATAATTTAATGAATTTGAAATAATCTAATGACCAAATTTAAATACCTGTATGCTCTCCTCGGCGAACTTCCTTCGTGCATCTTCTCTATCATATGCTTTCACGAGTTCTTTCCATACTTTCACACTTACATCAATTGGCCTTATTTTGGCCCTTAGCTTGGGAGGAATCTATTTTTATCTTTTTCGTTTGGTTGCAATGGAATCTCTTGCAGTTTTGAGTCATTTGTTTTTTTACTTCCCTTACTGACCAACCTGTCCCAAATTTAGTCTGCATGTCATGGATGACTTCCTTTTAAAGGTGCATGGGTATCTTCAATAATGGAATATGTAGATTATCTTTGAAGTGTTGAAGACACGATTCCTTCAACCTACAATTGGAAACTTTCCCGACATCTGTCATTCTGATTTCCCTAGAGACAACATCATATTCTACATAGTTTCTTATGTACCAAAGCAAGATGCATAAGTACCTGTAATGGCAGTGGAAGAAATTTCTTTCCCAGGAGTGGGTGGGACACTCGACGTCTTTGTTCTGTGTTCCACTTTCTTAGAGGTTATTATGATTTATCTTTTCCTAGATCTTTTTCTCGATCCAGGAGTTGATGGGGAATCAATCAATTCCCTTTGACAGGGTTGATTTGGTTGGTCTATTTCAGTGACTTTAGTATGTTCTTCCATGTATTTGGAAACCATGGACAAGTCCATACCTTCTAGTTTATTCACTACTTCTAGCCCAAATATATAATTCATCTCACCTTTTAGTTTCTCATTGTCATGTCCCTATATATGTACAATAAAAAAATTATTTTTAAATAAGAAATAACAAAACCCTAATTTCGTCTTTTATAATTTTGAAACCAAAAACTAAAAAATAAAATTCAAACAAGCAATTGAAACATGTGCAAATCTATAAATTGAGTATGAAATACCTCATTCTCACTGCTTATTTCCCTCTAGTGTTGCTTAACATTTTTTGGCGTCCTAGGGCAATTGTTTTCCTCCACACTGTGGAAAATCCCTTCTCTTTGCTCAGTATGTTTTGCTCCATTCCCTCTAACTTTTTTAAACACTAGTATTGCAAAATGGATGGACGGGGGTTTAATTTTCGTCTCTGGTAAGGGGTGAATGGGATGTACAAACAGATTTTATAATAATAATATAATAATAATAATAATATCCATTTTTAAGGTCACAGCCAAGCCAGACACCAAATTGGTGTATGAGACCCCCTTGTTTGTGGGACAAGGGACCCACCTCCACGCAGCGATTTGACTGCTAAGTCTACAAAGGCATACATACTCTACCCCCCTCTGGTTTTGAACCTGTGACCTCTTAGGAGGAAACACATGCTCTTAACCATTAGGCCCACTCAAGCTGTATCACACCTACAAATCATTTTTTTTATTGAAATCGACAATAGGGGAGGAGAGGTACATTAATATATATTCCCACCATCAACAACTATCCAATCGATTAGTTATTTACTTTCATAGCCTCAACACATTGCTCCAACCGTGGTCTGCTCCAACTCTGCACAGAACTTCAAAGCTCCCTCAATTTGCAATTGGTGAGTATTATAATGGAAATATGGTGAATGTACTACATTATTTTAGTTGAATAGTCGGGATACACAATATGTTTATCCATTGTGCATACTAATTATAGATTGGCGGGATTTTTTTTAATTTTACGATTTGGTATAATTTGTATTCATTGTCATCTTTGTACTTTGCAATGTCGATGTGGGAGGCTTCCATGTTATTGTCATTTTTTATGAGGTTTAGTTGAATACCAATATTGGATATGCAATTTGCATAGGCACATGGGATAATTATAATTATAATTGTTATATAATAATAATAATTATTATTATTATTATTTTATAAATATTAATAAATATGCTTCGTATAGGTATATTGACATTTATTAGCTACATTTTTAATGTGGTTGTGCTAGTTGAATACCAATATTGGATATGCAATGTGCATAGGCACATGGGATAAGCTGAAATGTTGGTTGATGTAAAGCCCTATAAATGGTGTTTTGACCCTATAATGAAGGGCGTTTTATGTCATATTTCCTAGCACACTAATGAATTTGGTGTGATTTCAAACATTCTAATTGTATTTTAATAGCCAATGACTCATAATGTAACAATCCACTACTTATAGCCACATACACACATTCACCTTTAAAGGTTGTGTTGCTCAGTGATTATGTATACATGTGACACAAACATTTTCAATCCCGCCACTCACTCTTTACTCCTTTATAGGGTGGATGGTGGTGTTGAAAATATATCTCATCCACAATTTAACTTATACTAATTATTATATTATATATTGAGTTCATTTAGAAGACTTAAAAATCAAAATTTGAAAATAGTATGTTCTCTAACATATAGGGTCAAAGGATTTTTTTTAAATATACAAAAATATAGATATTTGGCGATTTAAAATTATGGATGAAGGGTTTGAATTAAGTTAAAAAAATATATATCCATTAGTTTTCATAATCCTCATCTAATATCTATAATAGTTGTGTCATGTCACCATATTAGGCGTAGAAATTAACAAAAAGGGTGTATATTGAAAATGGGGGCATTTTAGTTAGAAATGTGCAATGAAAACTAGTTGGGCTTAAATTGATTGTATGTTTAGAAAATTGGATGGAGAAATAATGAAGTGCATAGATTTTATGTGATTAATGTCGTTGTGTATTAGAGGATCTAGAGGAGTTCATGGACAGATGACATGGACGATGTAGAACTAATAAATCAACAAGAGAAAGTGGGCGACCATAGAATTGGATATGGAATCTACAGATACAATAAAGGTAAGAAGACAAAGCAGCCTCAACCAAAGGAGGATTGTGTTTATGAATTCATAAATTCTACAACATCGACAAGATAAAGCTATATAAAATATGTCGTTGCCTTTTCCAAATCCAAAACATGATATCGATATGTCAAATATATGAGTAAAGTGAGGTTTTTTGTTGGATAGAATATTGGTTGAAATTATATAATTGGTGTACTAAACATCATTAACTATTTTATGTATTATATGGGCAAGACAAGGCCATAGCAAAAGATCGTGTCATATTAAATAAGGAAACAACTAATGGTGTAGGACAGCAGGTAATAATCAAATTTTGACTTAACTTAGGAAGTATTTTGTTATACATCCATCATTTTTAATAGTATTATTATAATTTGTGGTGTATTATCCAACCTTGAAATAAATTAATGCATGTTATTGAAAGAAAAATATATGTACGTGGGCGTGGACTTAAAACTGTTAAATCACAAAGAACATGGTGGGTGGAAGAGGATATGACAATGGATACTTCAGACACAATAAATAATTGCACTGAAGAAGAATTTGATCAATACTATAGTACATGGGATGGGATTTGTTAAGCGATATTTGATTATATTTCTTTGAAATTGATACATCTATGATTTATCCAATTCTCACCAATCATTAAATAATGGTTGTATTTTTTTATAGGTGGAAGATAGTGATGAAAGAACGAATACTAATACGCAATTTGATCCAACTAGGCTATTAATATTTGGATGGGATGGTCCAAACCATCCTTTAAACCATACCCGGGTGAAAAGAGAATATTTGAAGAGAAATCTACCACCTGAGAAATTTGAACAACTCATTAGATTCACATACACTGATGACTGCAATATGCTATTATCTAGCAGCCTTAATGATCATGATACGAATGACAGTGAAAAAGCAATGCTTGAAAAAGGATTAAATGAGATGCTTACAAGTTTCTTCGAGGATGGAAACATTGATGACAATAATGATAATATGTTTGACAATAATGATGACAACATAGGTAATTACCACCAACGTAATGTTAATGACAACAACTTGCTGAAAGACTCCATCAAGCAAGAAGAAAATACACCTATGTTTAAATTAGGTGCAAGTAGAACCTCAATATTGGCATGCATATTAATATTATTAGAAATCAAATCACTATTCGGTTGGTAAAATAAAAGATTCACCACCCTATTGAAGTGAGTTGAAATATATTTCTTACAATGCAATGTCAATTGGTATACGTAATTTGTAAACATTCATCAACTTTGTTTATATTTCTTTAAGAAGATTTTAAATCCATATATATATATATATTATATATATATATATAGTCATAATGTAGATTGAGATATCAAACATGTTCATCATAAGTCAAACATTCAATTAATCTAATCTTTGGCAATCTTACAGAACACTAAAAACTAAAATATTTCTTGAAGAGAATGTGTTTCCATCAACTTGCAGAGAGGCGCATCAGTGGTTGGTTGATTTGGGGATTGAATATAAGAAAATTCGTTCATGTAAAAATGTTTTCATTTTATACTGAGATTAATACCAAGACAAGGTAAAATTCCATGTATGCAAAGAGAAGATGTATCGTATAAATTTACAAGGTATTATAGTTCCAAACAAGATTTTACGTCACATGCCAATTATAGCTAGAGACATAGAGATATGTTCATGTGTGAGAGACATAGAGATATTGTATTGCATTTTAATTTTTTCCTAAAGGTTCATACTAATTTAGTATTCTTATATTAGGTGGGTGACATCCAAGGAGATTCACGAATGTCAAGTGCCAAAATGGAAGAAGGATATTGCAAAAATTGTATGTGTATTTAAGAAGGAGCTCCCTACAAGTTTCGTGGACCTACAAGTCCATTTACTTATACACCTAGTTTTTGACATTGAGTTCGCAAGTGTCATATCAACGAGATGGATGTTTATATTTGAGAGGTATATGAAAACTCTAAAAAGACATTTCTAACAAAAGGCACATCCAGAGGGTGCATGGCTGAAGGGTGTGTATTGAATGAAGCATTTTTCTTCCTATGTGAATTCCTTGGTAAGTATTTTGAAGACGGGCCACGCTTTTGGCATGAAGAATGAGCACTATATATTATTGATATAGAAAAACTACAATATAATGGTGGTCAAGTAGAAATTAGTAAGTAAACTCATAATCATTCTGGTTGTTTTTATTGCGATCATTAATTTACTATGTAATTTATTTATCAAATTAACAACATGGCCTTTGGAATTTGAAATAAGCATGTTGACATGTAATAGGTGTAGATGAAAGTGTTGTACTCGACAAATTCATTCTATACCACATGGACTGTATGAACAAATGGATTGATTTGTATGATAAAAAGAGAGAAGAAGTGTTAGAAGAAAAGAGACAATTTAAAAGATCAAACCCAAGGAATACCCCATTTCCTATTGATATGCAAGGGGAATGGGCCAAATTGCACACTAGAATGGGTTACTAAACAAATTAAAAAATAAATAGAAGATGCAGGTATAGATGCAAACATAATAAAAGATGAAATCAACATGTCCAAGGGATGTGAAAGAAAGGTATAGTTGGAATTTTACAGAATATTGTTTCCTTATAGTTTTGACACTACTAACTATTTTAATATTCGTCATTATATTTGTTTTAATTGAAATAAATGGTCTTTCACAGGTAAGGAAATATCCAAAAATGTGGGAAAATGGTTGACATTATCGTGTAGAATGTGTAGATGTAAGAGACAATCCATTGATTGTGGCATCATGGTTGAATTCAAGCAATCTAGTTGATCAAGCTCAAAAGATAAGAATATTATTGAAGTTAGGAATCCAAAAATATGTTGGGAAAATATAAGAAATTATTGAGTTGGATTACCTCTCTTTTAAATGTTGTATTTTTAAGTGTAGATGGTATGAAGCACTTGAGAAGAAACAGAGACATAATACCCATAGCGAACTATTTATAGATTCCTCAAAGTTCCTACTGGAGGACAAGGAGCCTTATGTTCTACCAATTCATTGTGAGTAGGTATTTCTTTAACTCAAGGAATTAGAAGCGGTAGTGATCAATAATATATTAATACACTGTTTATTGTGAATATATACATGTTTGTTAATCAATAAAATTATATTCATATGCAAATATTTTTTATGAAGATATTCTGGACCCGAAATGGATATTTTTCATACATTATTATCCACGATTGAAGCATGTATTTGGTGATGCATTAGTGGATACATAGAAAAAATGATGGCCTACAAAATGCGAAAGAGGAATTAGAGAAAACCCAAGAAATTGACATCCATGATGATGTTGAATATGGTTATGTTACGAGAAGGCAACATTAATAAACAATGTAAACGTTGAAACATGAACTCATATTGTTACCCATTTTGTAGAGATAGCAAAAAAGTGACCCGATTTTGAAAAGGGGTGATGCAGAACACACGTGTTTTTTAGAACTTAGTTTTTGGCACTATAAACTTTTTTATGTACATTGCGTTTTATAATGGTAGTGTTTTTTATGTTGATTTAAAAACGTGGTAATTTTACATCAGGCCCTTTTTTTTAATTATTTATTTTTTCTAATGTATGAAATGTAAATAATTATTTTGCAAATTTAATAATTTTTGAAGTGGTCTTTTTCTTCATATTTTCTTGTTTTTATTTTAATTTTATTTTTTTGTAGTGAGGTTTTTATTGTTTCTCATATTTAAAGAAAAATGACGATATTTTGAATTTTCGATATTCTACACATTTATACATCGTTAATTAATTTTTCAATCCACAAGAAATAATTGTTTCTAAAAACAATATTTTTTAACAATGGACATAAAAATAGCCATATTTAACATAAATATAATGAAAAAACTACACATTTTGATAATTTTTTGCTACAATTGACATGCGAAAATCACAATTTTTATACGAAAATTTTAACTAAAAATAGTTAAATAATAGTTTTTTTATGAATTTCATGTCAAAAAAATAATAATAATCACATTTTTTTTCAAAAAATAATGATTAACTTAAAAATTAATGCGAAAATCACATATTACAAATATTGAATTCATAACAACCTTAATTGAGTGTATATTCTTTTCATAAAATGTCAAAGTCAAAACATTGCAAGTATAACTATTTAATA
>APFE030604347.1:3680-69528 GCA_000404065.3 Pinus taeda
GTTGAAGAAAGGGGACTTTAGTGAATCACGTGTGGCAAAAAAGGCAAAGGAACCCCAACCACCATTACATGGAATGTTCGGAATGACATACATTGGGAGATTCACAGACATCAAAGATCCATTACAAGAGGAAGATGAGCAAAAAGGAAGTAGAAAATATTGTGGAAGAAGACAATGATGAAACTCTAGGGGACAAAGAGTTTGGATTACGTGACATTGTTGATTAAATTTAAGCTATGCTTGGAAATCAAGCTTTGCAATGTTTTGACTTTGACATTTTATGGGAAGAATAAACACTCAATTAGGGTTGTTATGCGTTCAATATTTGTAATATGTGATTTTCGCATTGATTTTTAAGTTAATCATTAATTTTTGAAAAAAAAGTGATTATTATTAATTTTTTGACATGCAATTCATAAAAAGAACTATTATTTAACTATTTTTAGTTAAAATTTTCGTATAAAAATTGTGATTTCTACATGTCAGTTATAGCAAAATATTATCAAAACGTGTAGTTTTTTTGTTATATTTATGTTAAAAATGGTTATTTTTATGTCCATTGTTAAAAAAATATTGTTTTTTAGAAACAATTATTTCATGTGGTGAAAATTATTAAGATGTTAAATATGTAGAATATTGAAAATTCAAAATATCGACCTTCTAATTTAAAAATGCAAAACAATAAAAACCTCACTACAAAAAAAATAAAAAATAAAAATTAAGAAACAAGAAAATATGAAGAAAACAACCACTTCAAAAATGATCAAATTTACAAAATAATTATTTACATTTTATACATTAGAAAATTTAAAGCCAAAAAACAGGTCTTTCAAAAAAAGGGTCTGATGCAGAATACCCACTTTTTCAAATCAGCATGAAAATCACTACCATTATAAAATGTAATGTACATCAAAAAAAATAAAGTGTCAAAAACTATGCTCTAGAAAAAACATGTGTGTTCTGGATCACCCCTTTCCAAAATCAGGTCACTTTTTTGCTATCTCTACAAAACGGGTAACAGTATCAGTTCCCGTTTCAAAGTTTACATTGATAGAAGGCTCCACATGAATCCATTATTGATTTTTGGTAGCGCTTCCGTGACTTGCAGTTTCAAGCTGTGAGGAGCCAAATGGAGTTTCTTATCTTTGGGACCGGTTTGAGTATTGTCTTAAGAAATATGCCCATCCCAAGAGAAAGCTTGATGTCAAGCCTCAATCAACCTTCTTCATTGGTGGAACTGCGCAATCCCATGTGGGAGCAAGCACTGTCTCAATGGACTATCCACCTCCCTCTCATTCAACAGTTCCACCATTGCCCAGTGATGTTGAGGATCATGTTCACACATCTGTTCATCCTTCACACCCTCCCAACATCACTCCACTCAATTCTCACACAGAGTTGGTTGTGAGTCCTTCTAGTTCCCATATGCATTATTTTCTCTAACCTCTATCTTCACACTGAGGTGTTCCTCTGGATTATGCTTATGTTCATCCATTCTAGACTCTTCACTTGTTGTGAACGAGTAACAACCCACTTACAAAGTTGGTGTTGCACAACCTAAATGCACTGTTATTCATGAGAGTATGAGTGGGAGATTGAACACGAACACTCGAAGAAGGATGAATCCCTTCCATATGAGCCCCCTTCATTCTTTCCTAACCTCTTTGGTGAACCTTCCACCATGATCTTGCATGTGTGTCTTCTTCTACGGATGCACCCATTATTGATCAGTTGTAGGACTCACCGAATGTTAGTCCATCATTCGACAACAGAGAGGATACGTTATTCATTGAAGTTCCACTTTATCCTTCATCTGTCTTTTCCAGAAACACAGGGGGTGAGTGCATTCACTTTTCATTTACCCCTCTGTTTGATTGATCTGATCACGAGGATGCCGAAGAATTCGTTGATTTTTATGATCGTGGCAGTCGTGATCCTTTTGCTTCCAATTTGATCACAACCACGAATCTATCACAGTTGATTTTTTGAAGCCACCAGTGTATGATGATCTACCTGATGATGAAGTTGAGACACCTAAGACTATCAAAGCACTTTAGCCCAAGCTGATGGTTATGTCAAGCCCTCGCTCTCTTGAGGTTAGTCTTACTTTTGATCATGAAATCATTCAATCACCCAAGACACCTCATCACTCGTCTATATGCATTGAAGAGCCATCTCACACACATATCACACTTCCTTCACTCGAACTGCACGATCCCATTGCTCATGCTTTGGAGGAGTCTTACATTGAAAGCACTCGTTTGCGATGCAAGTTGTCTTTGTTTCTTTTGTTTGCTTTCCTGTCACAGTCAAGAGTGTGCTTATGCTTCAAAGTTGCACATAGTGTCTCTCAGCACTATGAAAAATCCACAGACTGTCCATCATGCACATGCACTCACTTATATCCCGTGGGAACTTTGAAACACGAAGTGTGGCTGTCTTCACTACCATATCTTTCTTGTATGCTAGTCCGCACAACTGGGTTACTTGCGAACCAAGCCTTCACCCACATGGGTTTTCCAATGCCCCGATGGTTGGATTGGAAGTATCAATTCACGTGATTAGGCCCATGCATAGTTAGTGTAGGAGTAGGAGTAGTGTTTGCTTTCAGTTGTTGCTTGCATGCTTGTTTGCTTTCATGCTTTGTTTGCTTGATTTTCTCTCATTTTTGCGTTTTCTTTTTCTTGGCTTTGTTGTTAGTTCATTCATTTGTTTCATTCATAGGTTAGTTCGCATGAAACCATGTGTGACTCATGAAACGAGCTGGGTAAAGTACAAGAGAGTTTGTACAACTATCACTACTTGGTTATCTATCATCTTGCCTTTGTATGATGAACTTGTTACTCTTAGTCCATGATACGTTGAAGGAAAATACATACTCTTCAAAGTGAACCTTGATGTAAACACAACATTTGTGTGCTAACTATTGTCACCTTCTCTAGTCAATTGTTTTTGGGTTAACCCTTGACAACTTAGTCAAGTAGAGTAAGGTGAGGGGAAAAACCTTAATAGGCATGTCAGAGATATAATAAACTACTTCTCTGCTGGTAAAACCTCCTCTACTCTCAATAAGTCAGGATCCCTCTTCCACCTTTGAAATGAATAAGTGTTATGCACAATGAAAATGAAAATAATAATAATAATAATAATAATAATAATGTCAAAAAGTTCAAAATGAAAAATGAATAAGGCGAAAGAACAGAAAGGCTTCCTACGTAGGGAGGTGATGCAAGTAACTCCACCGGGGTACTGACCAGGCTCATTGGTAGTGGAGCCATGCTTGTGTTCCTATGTGACTCTACCAGGGTACTGTCCAGGCATGTTAGCAGTGGAGCAACAACAGAGATGAAACTAAGACTCTGACGACTATACCGCTTGTGCACCTATATACCCCTCAACCCTAATCGAAACAACTGTGTTACCCTGGTTTGGAATGTGTGTCAATTGACCAAGAGTCTGCCAGATGCTACATCTTACATCAAGCTAGTGTGAAGCCAAGATGATTTAAGAACTGAACAATACTTTTGGAGGTGTTGGACTTGTTTTTCACGAACAAGATTCATTTAGAGAGTTGGAGTTCTACTAGTATCTCACCAAGTGTTGTAGTAGCTACAACCACCCTCCAAAATTTTTCCTTAGCCTATTTTGGAGCCTCCCCTACCAACCTTACACATCATTTTGTCTTGCTTTGTCAAGTACTCAATCTTCAATGTTTTCCTTGCACAAACGCAACCTGTCAATCACAGTTGATCCATTACCCTCACAGGCTACTTGCTCGAGCTTCGTCCAGTTGTAGGTTGAGCAACTTCCCCTTGAAAATTGTGCATTCCTGGAGGGCAACCAACCTTCCCTCCAGGAATTTCACAATCCTCTCTAACAACCTGCTGGTCTCCAAGATTTTACAATCCTGCCAGCCAACCCTCCCAGCAAGATTTACGTAATTTTTCCCAGCAGTAGGCTGTTTAGCCAAGATTTTTGCAAATCTCGGTAGTAATCAACTACTCTACCTAGAACTTACGCAAGCCCCTTGGGCAGTCTGCTCAGATCCAAGCTAGGAATGCACATTTTTCCTGAGAATTTGAGCACTCACATGCATGAACAGTCCGATTGACCAGTTCCATCCGGGACCAAGGAAACTTGACTTGCTTGTATGCATGACTTGATATTCCCAGAATAGAAAGAGACAACATGTAAAAGGCATCCCATGATTCAGGAAGCTATTTTTAGCAGTAGAGGTTTCATGTAAAGTTGTTTTATCAGTTTCCCTCCAAGTGTCACTTTTTCCTAGATTTGTGGCATGTAGGTCATGAGACCAAAATTATTTATCCGATGCATCAAAGCTCATTCATTCACATTGATCTTTGAGCTATAACATCCCACAACACATTCAGGACTCTTCGACACATCTAGCTCAAATATTCACGGGTAAGTGGCCTCAACTTGTCTTTTTCAGAATTTCTATAGCTTTTTATGTATTCACTTGTGTGATTGTTGTTTTCTTGATTTATTTGAATACCTGTTGTTGTTTATGTATATTATAGCTTTTCCTATCTCCGTTTCAATTTTTGTTGCTATCTCACTACTGTCGCATGCATGAAACTGTTTTACATGGACGTTTTCCCAGCCGGCGAATGGCCGCACCCACATGCATGTTGATTTATTTGTTGAATCTTCCATTCATGTGTTGCATGCATTGTTTATCACTTTTTCTATCACTTAGTGTCACCATGCATTTCATTGACTTACTTGCTTTCAGTTTCCCATCGGCGATTCGGGCCAACCTTGGCCCAATCTCTGCCTCTCCAAATTTACACATAATGGCCTGACACTAGCCTCCTAGACTAATTTTCACATTCCTGGTGGTCAGTGGTTGCTTGGCCCAAGAATTTGTGCAAATTTTTCCTTGGGCCAGCAATCCTTCCCAACTAGAATTGCACAACATCCAGCTGCTCAACTAGATTGCACATTCTGTAGATGTAGCAGCCAGTCTAGCCTCCTAGATAGCCTAGAATACCTTTTGTGCAGTTATGGCATCTAGTCACTCAACATCCCAAATAAATTTGTGCAATCTTACTCATGAATTTCCCAGGTATGTGTTGTGTCCTTCCATGGATTTGCTTTGTTTTGACTGACATATTTCTTGCCATGCATGCTACTTGTTTCCAGATCTTTCAGGTGTTCATCTATCTCATTGGATTCCATGAGAATATGATATTAAGACACTGATGGTATGGAAACTAGAGCAGTAGCTAAGCAAGTGTCCTTTGGTTTGCTGATCTATGAAGATATGAAGTTGTATCTAGACAAGGACATCAAACTAAAGTGGCAAGAGGTGAATGAAACATTCACAGGTACTTTTGGGGAATACCTTGAAGAATTTCAAGTGTACGTGAACATTCATAAGTCTGGCCTATACTGGATTGCATGTAGATACCTCACGTTCCCATGCACAGACATGATTCACTAGAACATCTCTCACATTGACCTCGAGACTATGACCTTGAGCAGTGTCATTGGGATGAAGCTTGCAACCTTCTGGGCACAAGATTATGATGAGATGAATTAGATGACTGAGCCCATGACTATCATGACTCCCCCATTTAGCTTGCCCAATAGTACATGCCACTTTAGAGACATTATGAAATATTGGGTAACGGAGCCAACTTTCAAGTGGAAGCCCAATCATATCTACAAGACAAAGATATTGAGGAAGGCATACCAATAATTGGTCATGTTCGCATGTTGACTGAGTGGCCAAGCGAGCACTGATACCTTCCCTTAGAGTTGGGTGGTTGTGTTGGACCAACTAGCTAGAGAAGGAAGACCACGCAATTGGTCTGGCATACTAGCTCATCAGCTAAAGAAGCAAGTCACGAAGGCCTAACAATCACCCGAAGGCATGCATGCAAAGATTTATTTATCTACCTACATTCTAGATGCAGTTTGTGCCTGACATGAGTTCCCAGGCTTAGAGTGGGCATGGTGATTAGCAGAGACTGTTGTGAGAAAGTATTTCAAGTTATTGTTCGAGTGCAGCTTTAAAGGAGTGATCATATGGCTGTCCAACCATCTTGTCACCCCAGCGTACAGGTTGATTTTCGAACAGGATCCACCTTACATGTTAGAAGAAGTGATAAAGGGATTGTTAGGCATTGCATATTGGTATGCATAACTAGCCAACATGTTCAATCTAGTGTTCAATGTGGAGAAGCCTCTGCATGTTCTACCAAATTTTTCTTTGGACATGCTTATCATGCAGGAAGTAGCGTATCATATCTTAGCAGGATTGACAACTAGGCTGCAGCGGAGTAAGCCCACTCTTCTATTGCAGATTAAGTTATATGAGATCTGGAGCATCAAGCAAGCGAATGTTGAAGATGAACAGATGAAGAAGTATGTGTTCGACCTCCAAAGCTTCAACCCGTATGACCCACATTGCATGAGAACTCAGTTCAATTGGATTGATGGGGCATTTCATTAGGCTGAATAGGACCCATGGAGACACTGTTACAATTCCTCTAGGCCTAATGAATAGGTCGGTTTTATCATAGAATGGTTAGCACATCAACATGAAGCATCATCATGGAGAACACTAGTAGTAGCAGCATGTTTTGAGTAGATCCACTTGTAGAAAAAGAAGCTATGGCATTCAACAGAAGAGGCAGCAACAGGACAAGTGAACCACATGAAGGAAGAGGGATAAGAAGAGAATGGAAGAAGTAGAGAAAGAGTTGCATGAGTTGAGGGAGCAACTCCGGAAAGAAAAAGACCTGCTCCAACTTGAGAAGGAAGCACATCAGTAGCAGATTCAACAGGGGGCACATTACATGTAGACAGAAGAAGCAATGCCTGTAAAAGTAGTTGATTATTCTAAATAGTTGGCATCAGGTGAACATGATGAACCCTCATAGGGGCAAGAATTTTCTCATGAGATAAAATAGGCTCTTGAACAGTTGGATGCATACATGGAGCAGCAGGAGTTGGAATAGGACATTTACCTCATGCCTCAATAAAGAGAGGTAGACTCACCTGCTTCAATGTATCTAGATGATGAGCAAGTCTCGGATGACCAAGGAGGCACTAAGATCCTTGGTGGTCAACTGGAAGCAAATATGCACAACATCTCCTTTGATGAATCTCATCACGGAGTTGTGTAGTATCAGAGAGTACCAACTCCAGAGGACCAACCATCCGTTGCACAATTTGAAGAGCAAGTGATCATGACTGATGTGCACAATTATCTTGCTGTATTGGCTGATAAAACTAGAGTGTATGCTGAAGCCACTATCTCAAGTGTTTGTTTTCTCATAGCTGAGAATGAGAAAATGGAAAAGGAACTACAAGTGGCCAAGGAGGGAGGAGACTTGGTGAGAATGTTTTCCCGAGTTGAACTGAAGAAGGCAATACTGGATGAAGTGTTGTCCTTGGACACAGTTATGTGAGCATTGTACTCCAAGTTGGGTAACATGCATCAAGCAATCATTTATCTCCATGGATGGTAGAAACGATGTGAAAGAAGAGTACACATCTTGAAGAACATACATACTGTTGTTGATAATATGCGAGCATGGAAGATGAAGTACAAGGGAGCCCCACTTCATTTGCCAAAGATGATGAAGGCCAATGCGGTCAATCTACAAGCACGTATCTGGAGTCAGATCTAGAACCATGAAGACCTATCATAACTCATCACTAGAATATAGGCTTCCCATGCATGAGTATTCAAAAGCATGGAGGTTATAGTGCACACTCATACGATCCCATCACTTGGGACCCTTACTCAGGCAAAGAACAGGAAGTAGGTCCAATAGGAGCTTGAATCGTACTTCGACAAGCTGATGTGCACCACCACTAGCCCAGACTTCCCTATCAGTGTAGACATCATGCGTAGGTACGTTACTAGTCCAACCACACTAAAGAAAATGATGTGCATGCTCACAGACGAGTTAGATAGAGGAGCTCGAGCAGTGTACCTAGATGCTATGGAGGCAAGATTCAAGTTTTAGACGGATGTCATAGTAGAACACACAAACACTCTCAAGGACTACCAATCTTGGAATCAATATGTCACTGTTGATCAGCATGAGGATGTCGAGCAGTTGGTCTTCTATGTTTGTCTAAGTCCGAATGATGTCTAGTTTGATTTGTCCAAGCAATTGTTCACATGGGTACATGTGCATTGTAATGTTGAGTCATGTCAAGTGTAAGTCAAGTGTCAAGAGTGGATGTAATAGCGATAGAGTAGGTGAGGAGTCATGAGGGTAGTTGAATGGTTACAAAGGGGAATGTCAAGGGTCACCCCACAATTTGCTATAAATTGTCCCTCATAACTCATTGTATAGGATTTTGGTTAGCCAAGCTTCTATTGAGACTATCTTGAAGAAGGCTTGGATAGTATTGTAATGTGCCTTGGCATGTCCACTGCATGGGGCTAGTACATCTCTTTGGAGGAATAGGTGGATGTGGCTGTAACATTCCATTTTTGGGGCTAGTAGGTTTACGTGGATGTATTTTATGATTGTGACTTATACTTCTTTATATAATAAGAGGCAACACATTTTCATGCATATGTTTTTATTGTAGTTGGAATATTCCAATTTCCTTAATAATATATGTTGTTTAATTTATGTACTTGTGTAAGAACTGATTTGTATGCAATTATATGAATTTTGTTGTTAATGTGTTGCATATGTTATTAATGTTGTCACTATCTGTGTCGACTACATTGTTGGACATCAGACAGACCTTTCTCATGAACCTTGCTATATCAACCGTCACACTTGTCTCGAACTTATGCATGAGTGTTGTTTGTGTTATCTTACCTTGTATGTTGTGACTGCTGCATGCGAGTGCACTACTTCACTGGAAGTTGTGCATGTCCTTTGTGTGGTGTGTTCCTAGCTGAGTTGGGATTGATCCCTTTCAACCTATAATTCACCTTCACCTTCCTCTCCCTTCGAACTGTTGGAACCTCTCATACACATTCCTTGACTCTCTGCATTAGTCACACCCTTGCTACTGACATAGTTATCTTACTTTCCTTTGTGCGACATCACGGTCAAGGCATTACCTTACGACCTACTACTAGGATTCCTACACCAAATGGTTTGAGGTATAATTGGTACTTCTTACTAAGGATATCCCCTTGACATGTTGTTTGGTCCAACACCATAAACACCACAGAAAGACTGGAAAAACTAGGGATACCCAATATTTACCCTACCCCAACTATCCTCCAAATGGATGATAGATCTGCTATAAAAATAGAGGGGGTGTTAGAGGATATTATTGTCTCAGTAGATTCATGGGAATACCTAGCTAGTTTCATGATCCTCCAACCCAAGGAAAACCATGGAGGATATACATTAATTTTTGTGAATCCTTGGTTGGTAATACCTAGCTAATTTCATGATCGTCCAACCCAAGGAAAACCATGGAAGATGTACAT
Source organism: Pinus taeda (assembly GCA_000404065.3). Taxonomy (NCBI): domain Eukaryota; kingdom Viridiplantae; phylum Streptophyta; class Pinopsida; order Pinales; family Pinaceae; genus Pinus; species Pinus taeda. The sequence continues at coordinate 13,129 of APFE030604347.1, forward strand.
TAATTCTTGGGAGTCCTTGGTTAGCCACAATAGATGCCTACATCAGTTGTAGGTCTGGGTCAAACATGAACATCTCCCATGGAAATTATACTAAGAGACTTTCTCTTTACTCTCTAGATAAACCTTTTTGAGACATGAAAAGTCCTTTATGGTTTGAATATAGTGATGAAGCGTTTTCTCAACCTCTATTAACTATTGATCAAGTCCTAGTTTTTAAAGAACATAATGAGGATGACCTAATTTGACCCTTTCTAATAAATCCACACATTAACAAAAATCCATCAATCAATATGATTTTAAGAAAGAAATAGCATGAATAATGATCACCCATTGAGTTAACCAAACAAATGAAACCAGTAGTTTTGTTTGATGTCTTAGAAGATCAAACAAAAACTATTGAAATCTATCCTTGAAAGGCCTTGAATATTAATGATGAATTGGAACCCTCTCAGTAGGAGCTATTTGTAGAAATGCTTAAAATTAATAGTAAATATTTTGCATGGGACTATATTGACATGAAGCGAATCTATCCTAATTTGTGTACTCATGATATCTATATTCTAGACCTTTTAGGCTACCCCTACGGAGAATGAACCCAACACTCAAAGATATAGTTAAGGAAGAACTGCATAAAATATTAAATGCAGGTTTTCTCTACCCTATTTTGACAACAAATGGGTTTCTCCCCTTGTAAACGTCCCAAAGAAAAATGGAAAATGGTGAGTATGTCTTGATTATGGGGAGTTAAAATAAGATGCCTTAAGGGAGTATTTCCCTCTTCCCTTTATCTACCAAGTCCTCGACACCCTGGAAGGAGAGAAATTATTATCTTTTCTTGATGGGTTTAGTGGCTATAACCAAATTCAAGTTTCCCATGAATATCAAAAGAAAACAACCTTTACCTATTCAAGGGGGACTTTTGCTTACCAAGTACTTCCATTTAGCTTGCGTAGCACTTAAGAAACATTTCATTGAGTTGTTCTTCAAATCTTCTATGATTTAAAAAATTATTGTGTTGAAGTATATTTGGATGAATTCACAATGTATGGGGAAACTTTTGAAGAAGCTCTAAATAATTGTGAGAAGGTATTGATACGATGCCAAGAAACTAAATTTTCCCTTAGTAAAAAAAAATGTAAAATGCTTTTTACAAATGGAATTGTATAAGGACACCACATTTCTTATGAAGGAATTTGGGTAGATCTTATTAAAATTGAGGTAATCTTTAAATTATCCGCTCCATATAACAAAAAACATGTCCATATTTTCTTGGGATATGCAAGATATTATAAAGGATTTATAGAAAACTTCATGAAGGTGGCATCTCCATTGTTTCACCTCTTGACAAAAATTGTTGAATTTCATTGGGATGATCAATGTCAATCAACATTTATTACCCTGAAAGAAAAACTATATATTCTTCGATATCCTAATTGGTCCTTACCTTTCGACATACATAGTGATGCCTCAGATACAACCATTGGGGCTATGCTAGGTCAAAAGGAAGATCAAAATTCATATGTTACCTACTATATCAATAAAAACTTAGCTCCAATACGTAATTGAAAAATAATTTCTTACTGTGGTCCATGTCATAAACAAACTTCATCATTATATTACATGATACCATGTTTTTGTACATATTGGTCACTCTTCCATTTGTTATATTATGAATAAACCAATTACACATGGTAGAGTTATCAAGTGGCTTCTCCTCCTACAAGAATTTGATATTACTATTATTGATAAACCTAGGAAGGAGAATGTTGTTGTCGATTTCCTATCCCGAATCCATCATGCTAATGAGTCTTTTCTAGTAAAAGATGAATTCCATGGTGAAAATTTGTGTGCATTATATACTAATATACCTTGGTTCATTGATATTGTTAATTACTTGGTTGCGGGAAAACTTTCACAACATTTGTTGCCTAAAGAGTGACAAAAGGTCATTAGAAACAATTTTATCTACTCTTGGATACAAAGGTACCTATTTAGAATCACACTTGATCATGTGATTCGATGATGTGTTTGAGAAGATGAAGTTTATGATATCTTGATGGCATGTCTTGATGAACCTTATGGGGGTCATTTTGCAGACAAAATAATTTAAATAAAATTTTACAACAAGGGTATTATTGGTCAACAATATTCTGAGACGTTAAAAGGTATGTTTGAAGTTGCAACAAGTTTCAAAGAATTAGGAAACCAAGACAAATGGACGAGATGCCACTACAACCCCAAGTCATGATTGAACCTTTCTAAAATTCGTCTCTTGACTTTGTAGGCCTATCAACTTGCCATAAAGACAAAAAACATACAACTTAGTATGTGCTTCTTATGTAACTAAGTTGGTTGAGGCCAAGGCCCAACCAAAAACAACATAACAAGCAGTGGTTGATTTTCTATGTGAATAAAGTTTTGTTCGATTTGGCGTACCTTGAGAAATTATTACTTATCAGGTTATTATTTCACCTCCAAATTGATCCAGTCCATTACCAATAAATTCAAGATAAAGCATCGAATGCCTACTCCATACCATCCTTAGCAAAATGGACAAGTGGAAGTTACTAACAAAATTTTGGAAGCTATCCTGATGAAGAAAATCAAACATCATCATAAATATTGGGCCAAGAAGCTTCTAGAAGTCTTGTGGGCCTATAGAGGTACTTGCAAAAATACCACCAGTTTCATGCCATATAAGCTATTATATGGTAACCAAGTTGTCCTTTATATTGGATTTGAAGTGAAAAAATTAAGGATTACCTTACAAGATGGGATGGAGCTTTCTGAGGCTCAAAAGCATCAGTTAGAACTATTGAATGTGATTGATGAAATGTGTCATGAATACATCCAAAAAATGACTATCATCCAATAATAGTGGGTAAAAAGGAACTACAAATTCAGTAAAAAAAAAAAAATTTAAAGAAGGTGATTGGGCCCTTTTATTTGATTCGAGGCATAAGGATTTTAAATGAAATTTGCATACGTTGTGGTTATGAACTTACAATATTGAGACTGTGTTTGATAATGGATTAGTGAGATTTCGTACAAATGATGATGGACAAATTCCATTGATGGCCAATGGACATTGATCGAGGATTTATCAAAAGCCTAAATCTAAGGAAGAATTTGTTGAAGAATTGAAGAAGCAATAGGATTTGAAATTCGTAGAAAGGTTGGCTAGTCCACCCTCTTCTATGGATTCATAGCTTTTGGTCCTAGCATGAAAAAAAATTTAAAAAAAAAAAGAGAAAAGAAAAAAAGAGAAAAAGCAAAGATTTGGTGGTGAAAACCTAGTTTCAGGCACCTTCAACACCTAGTCGCATTGGAAAACCAGTTTTGGCTAGGACAATAGGAAAAGATATCTTTCTTATTGCGAAAACCTCCTTAGAGGTGCAATACGACTAGATATCATTGGAAAAATAGGAAAGTAACTGACAAAGTTTGAAAAAAAGGAAAAAAATAATAAATAAAGAAAAATTATAGAAATAAATAAAATTGTTATTTGGTTATTCATTCCTATTTTTGTAAAATACACTTGACGATATAAACGCTATCTTTCTTTTCAAGGTGAATCATGGGATTACATTCAGCAACATGAGCATAAATTTTTTGTGCAACCCCAACCTTATTGTGATTCCTCTGACCGTTAGGTGTTCTCTTTCTCAATTTTTTGGTTTTTATTTTGAAGCAAAGAGAAGGCTATTTGTAAAGATAACATTTATAATTGAAATATCTAATTCCTTACTTTATTAACCTAAGATTTGAAGCCCATTTTTATCCCATGGGGGCTTCACTCAATGAACCTATGACATATCATGTGCGTTCGTGGCATACTAACCAATACCCTTATTTTGATTACATATTAGAAAATACCTCTAAAAATACCATTATTTAACCCATACCAATATGAACCCAATAAACCTTCCCAATTTAAAAAAACTCCCTACTTTCACTGGATATTGTAGGTATCCATTTTTTCATTAACATTTTTTACACCCCTTTATAATTTTTCATTAACTTTGAGCTCCATTTTTTATACCTACCAATATAAAAACACTTTATCCCCATTCATATGCTCAATATATTATGTAACTTTTTCCTCAATATATATCCCCCAATATGAAACACGTGGTATCATATTTCTCCCCCAGTGAAGCCTGCATGTGCTATCTTAACTCTATTCCTTTATTACACAAATTTCTCTAAAGGCATAAGGGTTTCATAATTTTATGTCCAACCCTTTTTCACTTTAAATCATCCATCCCTTGCATTATATATCTTGAAAAGAAACCAAAACTAAAAATCCCTCTCGACTACCCCAATACATCTAAAACCTGACTCTTACCTATACCCATCTCTCATTATATATATATATATATATATATATATTATATATATATGATATATATATGTATGTAGTATGTATATATATAGATATATAGGTATATCTATATATATACATATATATATAATACACACAACACATATATATATATAATATATATATAATATATATATATAATACTATAATATATATATATATATATATATATATATATATATATACATATCTAATATACAATATATACATATATATACATATACATATATAATACATACATAATATATATATATATATTATATATTATATAATTATATATATATAATATATATATAATATATATATATAGATATAATATATACATATACATATACATATACATATACATATACATATACATATAAGCCACCATTATGAGGGATGATTTAAGCAGTTCAGTTGTTAGAGTGGACCATCATTGTCCCACTCAGCTGACGCTACTCATTACTAATTAGGATGGCAACCTGCATCATATGAAATAGTGAGCCAATTAATTCATATAATTTCATGGCATACAATGCTATGCTTCGATAGCTCAAGATATTTGTAGGGATTTACTTCGGTGCACAATTCATTAGCAGAATTACAGTTACAAGGGAGGCAAATATATGTAGCCATAAGAGTTTTGATTAAGGAAGAAAGCATGGAAGGATTTGTGAATAGGGAAGAACTAGACAAGGTCCATGATATTAAAATCAAGGCTAATGTATGGAATGTTTTTGAGAAAATAGGTTGGAATTGGGTCAATTTTATGGCCGCGAAAAGGCCATGACACTTAAGTGATCCGAATTGGATCCATAAAGAAAGATTCACAGAGCCATGGCTGTACCAGGTCGAGATAGACTTCAAAGAATTTACAACAGTGATCAAAAACACCTCCAAACTAGTGGCAATGGCAGACAACATGGAACGATGAGGGCCTTGGTCAAAGCACACTGACCGAGGCCCATGGAGACTATGTAGGAGGCAAATTTAGCCCTTGGGAGGTCCGGATCAGGAAACAGAGGAGGTTCTTGATGCTCGATTAGTGCTTAGCGCTTAGCTCTAATCACGCATCGTTGGGTGAAAATCCTCAAATTGGAGAAGCCCTGAGCACTCGGTCGCATGAGAGCCATGAAAACCGTGGGAAAGGCTAAAGCACTAAAGGCGGGACCCGCTCCGAAAACTAGTGGTATTGATCGGGGGCACCCTTAAATGGTAAGCAGAATTGGCGAAAATAGAGCTATCCCACTCAATGGTTGATCGGTGACAAGTGGAGGAGGGAGAAAACTTCCACTGATCACATGCTAATGATCAAGTAAGTCAACCACACAGAACGTGCATATGACATCAAATCTAGAGGCCCCAGATCTAACGGCTAAGATCGCGCCCGATGGGAAAGCAGAATCAACGGGGTATTAAGTTGCAGTTTGTAAAGATTTGACATCTGATTTTACTGCCAAGGTGGCAGAGGACCCATTCCACGATGTAACAGAAAAACCGAACCGACGAAGTGAATTGGTGCAATTGCAGGAGGACATGTGGCCTCTCCCTATGAGCCTGATGATGACGTCGAATAGGGAACTCCAAGCGAAGCTGTAGCAGGTGATCCGATGGGAAGTGGAAGAGGAATCAAAGAGCCATGGATACGAATGGTTTTAAGCCATATAAATAGAAAAAAACACACACAGAGAGAAAGGGAACAACTAGAACCCCGAGAGGAGGACGGAACACAGAAAGGAAGAATAGAGAGAAGAAAGATAGTGAAGCAACAAAAGAACGGAAGATAGAGGGCCAAGCTAACTGAAGGCATCCTCAAGCACTAGAGAGCTTGAGGAATTCAAGCCATCCTAGAGAGGATCTGTCCAGACTGAGCACCACATTGGGCTCTCTCCATTGTAGACTAGAAGGTCACAGAGCTGGTAAGGAAAAGATTATGTGTACTCTAGTGGCTTGGGGAATCCAAGAACCACCCTGCCAAGCAAATTCCATTTCAGGAGACTCACATTGAGCTCCTTCATTGTAATTCTCTGCTTTAAGACACAATAAAAGAAGGCCACCAGTGAGAGCTGGACCGGAGACGTATCCTTGGAGAGTAGGTTGAACTCCTTATTAAATTCTTGTGTTCTTGTATTTGCTTATTGTATTTCTATGATGTTTTCCATTTCAAGTGTCTGTGTATTTGTAATCTAATCGATCCATTGCTTAAATAACATAGACACACACACCAACATATGAGTCTATAATACCTTTATTTAATAAATCTTTAACTGAGGTCACTCACAGGGTAATTATCAGATCAAGTGGTATCAGAGCTCTAGGCTGTAAGGTTAGACAAGCTTGTGTTGGTTTAGTTGTTGAATGCTCACTAGATCAAAGCTCAAATTAGGAGAAGGAGAGTTGGTCAAATCTAATCCTGAAATTGGGAGAGTCTATCCTCGGAAGACAATGTCAGTGGAAGGTTCTATGGGGTGAGACCCTCAATTCATAGAGAGTTTTCGAGCTATAAAGTCTATGGCAGAAGAAATGTATAGGGACTTTAGAAATCATAAGGATGAAGATTCATCAGGTTCTAAACAAGATAAAGAAGAAGATGAGTCTCATTCCCATTACCACTCAAAAGGAAAAGGGAAAGACGAAAGCTTTCTCACACCTCCTAATATCCCTGTGCATAATAAGAAATCATCTTTGATTAAGCTAGATGTTAAATTTGATTTGCCTATATATGATGGAGAGCTAAATGCTAAAAAGTTAGACAATTGGATTAGACAAATTGATGTGTATTGCAGAGTGCAAAACATCGACTCAGACAAGAGCAAAATTCAACTGGAAATCCTACACCTAGGAGGCATTGCCTTGGTTTGGTGGGAAGGAAAAACCCAAGATGACATAAAAAGACATGGGAGGTATATCTCTATCTAGAGTGACTTTGTTTCTGTAATCAAGAAGCAGTTCTATCCATTGGCCTACATGCAACAAGCCATGATGAGTTGGTAAACTCTTTGGCAGTTGAAAGGGCAAAGTGTGCAAGGGTACACTCAAGAATTTAGAAAGAGAGCATTGATTCTAGGGACCTCATTAGACTCACCAGTGATTCTTTTGAAGTACATTGGTGGTCTACACAACTACATGAGGCAACCATCCTCATGTTTAATCCCACTAGTATAGATGAGGTATCTGTACAAGCTACTCATCTAGAAGCTAGAGGAAATAATGGAAATCCAGAAGTTTGGGGACCATCCCAACCCACTGCACGTAAGAGCAAGGAGAAAAGAAAGCAGAAGTGGAAAGCAAGGAAGGCTAACACTGCACAGAAAAGCAAAGCTTCATGCACTCACTATAAAAAGGAGGGGCATGATGATGAGCACGGTTGGATTCTGCATCCAGAGCTAAGACCTAAGAAGTCTGAGGGCAAGAAGAAGAAGACTGCTGCAGCAATTTTGAAAGATTTGGGGTCAGACTCCGGAGATGAGACAATCATTGCAGCCAAAGGTATAAAAGGTAAGAATTTTGAAGCATCTACTAATAATTCTGCTCAAACTATTATTGATGAAGAACATGAGAGAAAAAGACATGAGCTTTTCCATATTCGAGTTATTTTTCAAACATCAAAAGATTGATACTTTGTTTGATAGTGGCTCACAAGTAAATTTGATTTCTGAAGCAATTGTATAGAAATGGGATTAGCAGCTCAACCTCACCAAGAAAACCATACCCATTAGGATGGTTGAATGATAAAGCACAACTACAAGTGACTAGACAATGCAAACTCAAGTTTTCTTTTGGGTTAGCATTTGTAGATGAGGTTGAGTTAGACATAATTCCTTTGGATATATGTGGAATTGTTTTAGGAAGTCCTTGTATGATAGAAAAGCTATTTTCTATAGAGCTAAGAACAATTATTTACTTGTTCAAGATGGAATCAAATACTTTGTAAGAGCTCACAAGCTCAAGAATAATTATACTCTCATAAATTCTGGGTAGATGAAAAGAATGATAAATTCATGCAAACAATTATTACTAATGGTTCTAAAGGAAAAGAAACCTGATAAAACCAATGTATTTGAAAGTTGTAATGCTCAGCAGCAAGCTGATATCGAAAATATTGTTTTAGAGTATGATGTCCTATTTCAGGAACCTAAAGGTCTGCCACCCAAAAAGGAAATAGTAGATGATATTATTTTGCAGCAAGATGTTCCATTGCCTAACATTGGAATGTACAGGTTGTCTGCTTTAGAGAATGCTGAAATTAAGAAGCAGGTGCAGCAGTTGCTCGAGAAGGGGTTCATCAGGCCTAGCACATCACCATGTGGGCCACCAATCGTTTTGGTGAGAAAGAAAGATGGCTCGTGGAGAATTGACTACCGAGCACTGAATAAGATAACAATAAAAAATAGTTATCCCCTTCCTCGCATAGATGATCTTTTAGATCAATTGAAGGAAGCTGTTTATTTCATCAAGTTGGACTTGCACAATGGATACCATCAGGTCATATTTGCAGAGCAAGATGCATGGAAGACTACTTTCAAGACAAAGCAGGGATTGTATGAGTAGTTGGTTATGCCTTTTGGCTTGGCCCTTTTCATGAGATTAATGAATGATGTACTTAGACCTTTTCTTGATGATTTTGTTATTGTGTATCTGGATGAAATTATGATTTTTAGTAAAACGTGGGAAGAACACTTGAAGCATGTTAAGCAGATATTAGATGTTTTGAAAAGAGAAAAACTTTATGCTAAACTCTCAAAATGTGAATTTGGAAAAACATCTCTAAATTATTTGGGTCATATAGTAGGGGGTGGTGAATTGAAAATAGATCCCTCTAAAGTGGTAGTCATTGTAAACTGGCCTAAACCCAAGTCTGCTACAGAAGTAAGAAGCTTCTTAGGAGCAGCACAATATTGGAGGAAGTTCATTTCTAACTTTTCCTCAATTGCAACTCCCTTACATGCTTTGACAAGATTGAACAAGGTGTTTCAGTGGGGGGCAAACATCAGAAAGCCTTCGACACCTTCAAAGAAAAGATTAGTACAACACCTATACTAGCACTGCTTGATCTACAAATACTGTTTGAGATCCTAATAGATGCCAGTGAATATGCCATGGGAGCAATGTTGACACAGCATGGTAAACCGATATGTTATCATTCTAAGACTTTTAATCCTGCAGTAGTTAACTATCCTACATATGATAAAGAATTGTATGCATTAGTTCAGAGTGTGAAAAATTGGAAACATTACTTAATGGGAAAAGAGACAGTAATACATACTGATCATTAACCACTTCAATATCTACACTCCCAGATGAAGTAGCAACAATCGAGACACTACATATGGATGTGTTTTCTACAACAGTTTCATTTAGTCATCAGATATAAAAAGGGCATACATAACAAAGTTGCAAACATGTTATCTAGACCCATTATAAATGCATTTATTATACTTAAGCATAATTCTGTACTACATGAAAGCTACATTGAACAATATACTGAAGATATAGACTTTAAGGATGTATACACAACTTTGAGTTAAGGCAAAAAGGTAGAAGAATTAGACTATCATGTGAAGGACCAACTCTTATATCATTGTGGGAAACTCTGCATTCCACAAAAAGAGACAGTAAAGATAATTAGAGAGGCACACACTTCTCTAATATCAGGTCACTTTCGGGTAAGTAAAACAGTTGCACAACTGCAAAGATTTTGTTATTGGCCGAAAATGAATGAGAAAATTTCTAGATATGTAAGAGGGTGTACTATGTGTGATCAAAGCAAGCCCAAAAATAGAAAACTAGGCTTGAACACTCCTTTACCAGTTCATTCTCACCCTTGGGAAAGTGTTTCCATGGATTTTGTTGGAGGACTGCCTAAATCTAGGAAAGGTCATGATTATCTGTATGTGGTTGTGGCTAGGTTCAACAAAATGTGCATTTTGATACCTTGTAATAAATAGATTACAGCTGAACAAACTACAAAACTATTATTTGAACATGTATGGGTTCATGTTGGTTTACCCACTTCTATTGTATCTGATTGAGACACTTGATTTGTGGGGAAGTTTGGTCAAGTCTGTGGGAGCTGATGGATACCCAACTGAAGAAAAGCACAACTTTTCATCCACAAACCGATGGCCAGATAGAAGTAGTTAACAGGACAGTGATCCAGCTACTCATAGGATATTGCAGCAAACATCCTAAGCTTTGGGATGAACATTTTTTTTATGTGCAACATTCTTACAATAGAGCAAAACACTCTTCTACACAAAGATCTCCTTTTGAGACCTGTTTTGGTTTCATACCAAGGTATCCTTTGGATTTTGTCTTTAGTAAAGATACCACAGTTGATGGACATAGTGATGTGGACAAGGCAACTAGGTTCATTGAACAGATCCAAGAGATCCACTAGGCAGTACAGGAACAACTGGAAAAGAACCAAGCCAAAAACAAGGCAAGGCATGACAAGCATCAGTTGGAGCATAGTTTTTAAGTTGGAGACCAGGTTTGGCTGTGTATCGGCAAGGACATGATGTAAGGTGAAGGGAAAAAGATAAATCCTATCACCTTTTAGGATACTTGAAAATATTGGTGAAAATTATTTTCACGTTGATCTAATAACTTACCTGCACACCTACTCAGTCGTAAATGTAGATTGCTTGAGATTGTTTGAACCTTCAATGATTGAGGATCCTGAAGAGCAAAGTCATTTGCCTTCTATTGATGACCTACTACCTGAATATCTTAATGAATTGCAGGAAGACACAGTCTTGGACAGGAAGGTGAGGATGACGTGCAGAGGATATGTTGAGTACCTCAGAATTGGACTCAAAGGTTCGAAGCTAAGCAGTGCCAAGTGGATTGAGATTGGGCAAGTGAGAGAACAATACCCTCACTTAGTATATGCTTGAAACAAAACCAAATTTTAGTGGTCCAAAAGATTTTTAGTGGGAAGGCCATGATCTGAATTGGATCCATAAAGAAAGATTCACAGAGCCATGGCTGTAGCAGGTCAGGACAGACTTCAAAGAATTTACAACAGCGATCAAAAACACCTCTAAGCCAGTGGCAATGGCAGCCATCATGGAATGACGAGGACCTCGACCAAAGCACACTGACCGAGGCCCATGGAGACTGTGCGGGAGGTGAATTTAGCCCCTGGGAGGCCCGGATCGGTAAACAAAGGAGGTTTTTGATGCGCGCTAATCACGCATTGCTGGGAAAAAACCCTCAAATTGGAGAATCCATGAGCGCTCAGTCACATGAGAGCCGGGAAAACTGTGGGAAAGGCTAAAGTGCTAAAGGTGGGACCCGCTTTGAGAACCGGTAGTATTGATCGGGGTCACCCTCAAATGGTAAGTGGAATTGGTGAAAATAGAGAGATCCTACTCAGTGGTTGATTCATGGCAAGTGGAGGAGGGAGAAAACCACCACTGATCGCGTGCTAACGATCGAGCAAGTCAACTGCGTGAAATGTGCATATGGCATAGGATTTGGAGGCCCCAGATCTAACAGCTGAGATTGCGCCTGATGGGAAAGAAAAATCAACGGGGGATTAAGTCGTAGTTTGTAAAAATTTGACGTCCGATTCGACTATCAAGGTTACAGAAGACGCATTCTATGACATAATGGAAAAACTGAACTGACGAAGCGAATTGGCCCAGTTGCAGGAGGGCATGTGGCCACTCCCTATGAGCTTGATGATGATGCCGAATAGGGAACTCCAAGCGAAGTTTTAGCAGGTGATCTAACGAGAAGTGGAAGAGGAACCGAAGAGCCATGGATACGAATGGTTTTAGGCCATGAACAGAGAACAGAACACACACAAAGAGAAAGGGAACAACTAGAACCTTGAGGGTAGGATGGAACACAGAAAGGAAGAATAGAGAGAAGAAAGACAGTGAAGCAACAACAGAATGGAAGACAGAGGGCCGAGCTGACTGAAGGTAGCATCGAGCACCAGAGAACTTGAGGGATTTAAGCCATCCTAGAGAGGATTTGTCCAGACTGAGCACCACATTGGGCTCTCTCCATTATAGACTAGAAGGTCACAAAGATGGTAAGGAAAAGAGTCTGTGTCTCTAGTGGCTTGGGGAATCCAAGAACCTCCCTGCCAAGCAAATTCCATTTCAGGAGACTCACATTGAGCTCCTTCATTGTAATTCTTTGCTTCAAGACACAATAAAAGAAGGCCACCACTGAGAGCTGGACCGGAGATATAGACTTGGAGAGTAGGGTGAACTCCTTATTAAATTCTTTTGTTCTTGTATTTTCTTACTATATTTCTCTTCTGTTTTCCATTTCAAGTGTCTGTGTATTTGCAATCTGATCGATCCATTGCTTAAATAGCATAGACACACACACACACCAACACATGAGTCTGTAATAACTTTATTTAATAAATATTTAACTGAGGTCACTCACAGGGTGATTATTAGATCATTAAGTTTGTGAAGACTTTTAATGGGATGAAAGGCATGGTGAAGTGGCTTACTATCAAGGTCAGCAAGAAAATGATCACAAAAGTCACCCGACTCTGCCAGGAAGGAGAGGCTTGGCTAAAATTTTTTAAAATTGATGGACTCCGTTGGATACCTTTCTTACAAGAATCATCTACACTCTCATATTTGAGAAAAGGGATAAATTAGGAGGCTCTCCTCCAACTTTGGAAGGACATGGTATACATAGTTATGATGTTTGTTACATGTGAAGGGAGATTTAGCCTAGTGTACCATTATCATATCTATATCCTCATGCATCTCAGTGGGCATAAGATGTTTAATATGCCTCTCTTCTTATTCAAAATTTTAACAAAGATGACCACCTTGGTTCAAAAGAGGAAGGACCTTCAACAAAACCTGCACCACCAGGGTTGAATCAATATGCTCATAGTTGCAGAACTTCATTGGTTAGATATTCTATGGGATGTTTTTCTTCACGGGATCAAAAGGAAACCCTGAGACAAGGTCTCAATTAAGAAGGTAACATCTAATTAAATAATTTTTTTAGCTACCGAACTATGGTATCCCACTCAGATTTCTCTATAAACTCAAAACGAGAAGGGACTGATCTCTGGGTCTGAGGCCTTTCGGCCAGATGATGAAACCCTAACATATATGAAACCATGCTTTAAGGAAACAACTAAAGAACACGTTGATGGTGTTAGAAATTTGTCAACCAAGGGATCTCCCCAATATGATGTCCCAATCAGGCCTCACACCATTTGATGTAGGAGTCACATCCAGTATAAAGGGTTGATTTCCAAATCATTAAAGGTTTTCCTTTGCTCTAGTTGTTAGCACAAGAGAGTGATGTAATGGTATCTTTGAACAACAAGCTAAGTATGCCTAGTGAGTGTGCAACACAACTATGTCTAGGTTCTCTTACTACAGAAGGGGGAGAAAAGTGAGCCTCTAAGTGAGAGGTAATAGTACCACCTAGGAAAAGACACAAACGAACCATAAGGACCTATCTAACATCCAATGAAATAGTCCATAGTGGATGCAACAATCATTACAACCAATGAACAGGGGAATATTTGTCTAACATCCAGAGGAATAGTCCACAATGGATGTGATGGTCGTTATAACCGATAAGCAAGGAAAAATTTGTCTAGTAGCCCATGGAATAGCCCACAAGGATGAGAGAACAGTGAAAACCATTGCATCACATTCCCAATAAGATAAGCACTAAAATAACCGAAATAGTTCAATTATCTTAGAACATGTGAAAGAAGATATGAAATACAAACGTTCATGGAATAGTCTTACAAACATTCATAAATAATGCATGAAAACATGCTCACTTGAAAAGGCTTCTGTAACTAAGAAAAAGTTCCAAGACACATATTTACATTGTACATCACTAGCCCTAGTAGTGGGGCATTGGAGCTGCTCCTTGCTCCTCAAAGAACTAACTGATCTCTATAATGCTTTGCAGGAGGAGCCAAGGTGAAAATTCCTTTGGTCATACAATGAGGGGGTATATGTAAACAAGGGTGATGCTTCCCCTTGTGACTCTTTGACTACCCTCATGACTTTTCAACTTCCTATGAATTTTCAACTTACATGACTCTTCTTATTCTTGTGTGTCCATTGAAATTTCACTCTACAATACATTTGATTCACAATGTACATGGCCCACAATAGTGAGGTGGCATATATCACAAATCATGACATGACTTGACATGACACTACTAACATGATTGGCTTGATGATGTGGCAATGTCAAGCCGTTGTTGTTGCTGAGTGATAGATGTGTTCTTGGATATGATTTACTTTCTCCTCTACGTAGCTTGATAATGCGGGGTCTTCGATGATCTTCAGCCTTGGAAAGTGGTTGCACACTTGTGTCCCTTTTCTTTCTCTTGATAGGTTCACTTGTTTGTTCAGATACAAGTGAGTATTTAAGCATGCTTCCTCTTTCTTCTCCTTCCTCATCATCTCACCATGACTTGAAAATGTAACTATTCCTGCAATTCACTCATGATGGGATGACATCAATCTGAAAACTCCTTATCCTAAGATGATACATTATTATCCATGAACTGAGCCTAAGACAGGTGACAGGTTGGGAGAGAGGACCTAGTAACTATGCATTATGCAGTTCTCAGTGATAGGAAGAGAGGTTGTTCATTGATACTGTGCAGAGTGCAAATCAAGTTTGATTGAGGGACTTTTGAGCACAATCATCACTGGGGCAAAAAATTGCAGTTGCCACTAGGAGTCAGGATTACAAAATTTTGGAAAAAAATGGCTAATGTAGGATGGGAACTTGGGAGACAGGTCTGCACAGTTTTCGGAGCCAAGGAGGACTAAGGAGTAGAGAGACCTCGGGGACAAATCCGCACAGTTCTTGAGATTAGTGAGCTATGGTTGAGGGATGACACTAGGAGACACCTCTGCACAATTCTAGAGGCCAAGGGATGCTAGTTTCTCTTTACATTGTGGGGTTCCAACAGGAAAGGGAAAAATAATGAGGACTGATAATGTGAAGTGCGTAGTTCAAGTCAAACAGGGAGGAACTATTGTGTAATGTTGGGGGTCAAGGAAGGTTGCTAAGCTCTGGAATTACACAGTGAAACTACCCCAGAGGATAGTGACTGCACAGTGCACATTTCTAGGCAGCAAGGTCACAACACTAAGGGTTAATACTATGTAGTGCATAGTTCAGTCAGGGTCTAGTGCAGCTAAGTTTCCCGGTAGAGAAGATTTTCAAAAAAATGGCTAAGTGCGGGAGGAAGATATACTTGTGATGAACTTGAACTTGTGACCCCACACTCAGCATACTTTGAAGACACAACAACATAGACCACTAAGGTAACAAGAAATAATTTCCCTCTATGTGACTATCTCATAACAAGAAGCAACAAGTGCGACACTTCAGATAGGATTTAGAATGATCGTGACAACACTTATGTGAAAGTGTTCAAGACTTTGTGCAGGAGTGCGACGAATGTTTACATGGTTAGGAAAACTCATATACACAAAGGTCAAACTTGGAAACCACCAAAAAAGACTCACAAACATGACATAACATTAAAATATGCCAAAATACGATAGTTGATCCAACAAGCGAAAGGGAGCAAAACACTGAGAAGAAACACATGGAATGACTTTCAGTGTTTGCAACCATAGATGTCATTGAAGAGATAATGATATGACAATGATAAGTAGTCCTTCATACTTTACTAAGAGGTGTATTTCAAATTCATGAAGTATGTGCTTCATTTTTCATACCTACCCTCCAAAGCGTTATGAATCAGATGGAGTCTTCATGCGGTCCCAATCTTTTATCATACCCTAGGTTCCTTGCTCTTCTTATCTAATAAATATTTTTTCTCCTTAGATCCTTAAGTATCATTTAGAATGTTATCCTTATTCATATCCTTCTTAATCATATTGCAATAGCCTGGTAGAATTCATGTATTTGTAATCCAATCATGACAAGACAACATTAGTCTAATAAACCCCTAGTGTGAGATGTTGCATGATAATTCACTAACTAGGACGGAAATGGTATAAGGTCAAGGGGGAGATGGCTCAGTGACTAGGCTGGACTAAGGGATAAGACTAAATAGTGCCTACTAAGAGACAAAATTTCATAGTGTCCACTAAGGGACAAAATTGCGCATTTCAAATAGGCAATGGTTGCTACGAGATGAGGTCTTAGAGGAAAAAATTTCATAGTTTTCAGAGGCAAGGGGAATTAGTAGAAGAGAGGTCTAGGGGGGGGGGGGGGGTATACGTAGTCCTTGAGGGTAGTGAGATTCAACTGAGGGAAGGTCACTCGAGGTGGCCTCTATGCAGTTTTGGATGCAGGTAAGGAAAAAGATCGGTGGTTGCAGATGCAAAATGTGCTTGCTAGGTTGCTACGAATCCTATGGAATTTGGCTAAGTGTGGGATTAATGGAACCAATGAAAACTATGATAGAAATTAAATGTGACCACACAATTGGAAACTTAGTGATACAACATAGATCATCCAAAACATATGAAAACATACTTTGCTTAATGCAACAACCTTTGCGATAGCTTATGACAAGTGCGACACTGAAGATATAATTTGTGAGGATAATGAAGACATTTGTGTAATAGTGCGTGAAAGTTTGGAAATGAGTGCGAAACATGTCTATATGATGAGAAAAACTCATTTTCACAAATATTTCCCCTTGAAGAAAACCAAAACTTCCCTTTGCATGACAAGTGATAACTCCCATGCCCGAAGATGACACTTGCTATATAAAGATAAAAGTGTGAAAAACTCTTGAAATCGAAGAAGGGAGTTTGAAATAATTAGCTTACTAATAAGTGAATAAGGAATGACCAATCATAGGATCCACATTAGGCTCCAAAATTTGAGTGTAGGCCAAAATTTTGGAGGGTAATACAACCACTACAACACTTGGTGACACACTAGTAGAATCTAGCTTCTCTGTTTTGGTTAACTCCCTCTGTGCAGGGCCTTGGTTCTTCAAGGAGTATTAATTCATCATGAATATTACCTTGTCCTTCCCACTTACCCCACAAATAGCCATGGTCCCCTCTATTCCTTCTTAGTCAAACACAACATAAGATTCAACATAATCACAAAGTTTCGAGTTGGGAAGGGTATTGTAGCTCACGAACTTAAGATTATTAGAGTATAAGTTTTCATCTCTGGTGTTTCTCCATTGCCAGCAAGCCTGGACAGTACCTCAATGAAGTCATGCAGGAACACAAACATTTCTCTACTACCAGCGAGCCTAGATAGTACCCTGGCGGAGTTGTTTGCTTCACTTCTATGTGGAAGAAACTTTTCTCTTCCTTAGCCTTTACTTTTTTTTTAAGAACTGTGCATTAGCACTTATTTATTTTTGGGTAGAAGAGGGATCCCAACTTAGAGAGAAGAAGAGGTTGTTCCTTCAAAGAAGCATATAGAGACCTTTGATTTAGGTTTTCTTGTTTAGATTTTTCTCCTTCTCTATTTCTACTAGTTGGATAAGCTTTAGAACATCAAAGCACAAAAACCGAGTGTAGGCATGAGGTTTTTGCACTAGACATGGGTTCATGGTTGGACCAAAATTATCTTTACAAAAAAATCATATTTTTCTTTGGAACTTCATTGGAAAAAAGGTATAACCAACACAAGGAAGACAAAGAGATGGCTAGCCAAATGTTGAAGTGTCACAAGACTCTTTATGGTTTGGAGACACACATACTAAGAAGCCAAAACAAGTCCAGGCACAACATTTATCCACACAATGAAAACAAAATGTAAACACTCAATAAGAAAGAAAGCAAGAGAAAAGAAAGAAAACAGAGAACAAAGAAACAAAACTAGAAGACAAGGAACAAAATGGCTAAAGCAAACATGGTGTAGGACCAGAATAATAAAATGAGCACAAACTATAAGGGATGAGTGCAAGAAAGGGAAAACTAGGATGAAAATAATCCTACTGCTAACCTAACAACTAAAAGGCCGGGTTTATGGGTAATGGAATTTCCAGTGAAGCCATCATAATTGTTCCCAACCTACATCCACAAAGATATAAAAAATTAAAACAGATAAAAATTGATGTGCGACATAAGATATAAAAACTTGAAAAACTTGCATAATAAAAGGAAGGTCTTGCCTTTGGGCAGAAAGGTGTGTCACAACCACTACTTTCATCCAATCCACTTTCTTACCTTTTCGATGAATATTCAAGTGGATTAAAGAAAGCATAAAAATATGAAGTCTCCAAATGGATTAAAGACTGTGCTTCTTTGAGCACAAAAGTAGAGAAGGTGCAAAGTCGAGACATCAGTGAATTGTGGCACAAAAGATTAGGCCACTTGCACCAAGGAGCTTTGAAGATCATGCATCATATTTCTACAGGACTTCCCAAGTCTACACTAGAGCATAGAGATACATGCAAAGCGTGTACATTGGGGAAGTACGCGAAAGCCACCTTTCATGATAAGGACAACCGAGTGCAAGAGATCCTTGAAAGATTTCACTTAGATGTGTGTGGTTGTTCTCAAAAGCCTCCTTGACCAAGAACATGTATTATGTAATACTTTTAAATGATTTATCACATAAGTGATGGATTTTCTTCATGTAGAAGAAAGATTATGTGCTCTCTAAATTTTGTGAATTTAAAGCACTTGTTGAGAAAGACACTTGTAGGAAAGTGAAGACTTTGAGGAGTGATAACGATGGAGAACATGTGTTGAATGAATTCAAGAATTTATGTGCATGAGAAGGCATTCAGAAATAGTTAATAGCACCCCATAACCCACAACATAATGGGTTGGATGAAAGGAAGAACATAAGTATTGTGGGAGCCACATGAGGAATGTTACATGATTAGGGCCTATCATTGCACTTGATGGCTGAAACATGCAACACAACTATACATGTGCATAGCAAGAGTCCTCATTGGATTCTCGGGATGATTACACTAGAAGAATATTTTTCAAGTAAGAAACCAGACATGGCACACTTTAGGATCTTTCTTCATTAGTTTACTGTCATGTTACCAAGGATGCAAGGAAAAAGCTAGAACCAACAACTGAGTTGGGCATATTTTTGGGGTACACTGATACACCTCACAACTGTTGGGTGTACCTTCCATCCCACATAATGATAGTGATTTTTAGAGATGTGAAATTTGATGAAGAGAAGGCCATTAGATGTTCCCTTGATAGGTAGCTTCAATTACATGTAGTTGAGGAGCTTTTAGCTCCAAAGGAAGAAATTCAAGATGATGTGGAGAATCCACATGCAAAGGAGAAGAGAGTGGAAGCACCCACTCATTTAGAGACTTCCAGAGGAAGCACACTATAGAGGCTGACAGATTGATGCATGATGCTAGAGAAAATGTGGGAGCACCGACATCACAATGTAGATAGAGGAAGTCACTAGATTGGTACACTTTCTAGATGGCTCTGATGAGCGAGAGTGTAGAGATTGAGCCATCCTAATTTGAGGAAGTAGTACAAAAGCTAGTTTGGGTTGATGCAATGGTAGAGGAGTATGACTCCATTATCAAAAAAAGTGTTTGGGAAGTGATCCAAAGATGAGGAGAAACATCAGTTGTGAGTTCCAGATGGATTTACAAGGTGAAACATGCAACAGATTGGAGTATGGAGAAACACAAGGAAACATTTGTGGCTAGAGTTCTCTCAGGTGGAGGGAATTGATTATGAGGATACCTTTACTCCAGTAGCAAGGTACTCTTCAATCGAATCTATTCTAGCACTTTCAACAGAGATGGGATGAAAAGTACATTAGATGGATGTGAAGACATCCTACCTAAATGATGTGATTGAGGAATAGGTGTACATTGAGTAGCCGGAAGGATTTGAGATCTTAAAGAGAGAGTCACATGTGTACAGACTCAAGCAATCATTGTATGGATTGAAACAAGCACCTCGTGGTGGTACACTAGGATTGACAAATATTTCACCTGGTTGGGCTTCACCAAAATTGAAGTAGATGCAAACTTTTACTATATTGTGGTTGAAGGTAAATTGTTGATTATAGTATTATATGTCAATGATTTAATTCTAGTAGGTGATGAAAAGCTAGTAAAATATTGCAAAGAAGTCTTGCAAGAGAATTTGAGATTAAGGACCTGGGGTTCATGCATTATTTCCTTGTTATGGAAGTATGACAAGGGGATGAGGAATTGTTTGTCTCTCATAGAAAGTATGCAACGAGATACTGAAGAAGTTCCACATGGAGAGTAGGAAACCCATGGAAACTCCTCTAGTGAGGAATTGGAGGAAGGAAGATGTTACTTCAGGTCAAGTAGTGAAGTCTACTATTTACACGCAACTTGTGTGTTCACTTATGTATTTGGTGATGTTGACAGTGCTGGACCCACCAACATGTCAAGGGGATCTCCCCATAAGAAGTCCCAATTAGACTTCAGGCTGTTTGGTGTAGGAGTCCCAGTAGTGGGTTGTAAGATAATGCCTTGACCACGATGTCGCATAGAGGCAGGTAAGATAACTCTATCAGTAGCAAGGGTGTGTCTACTGTAGTGAGTCAAGGAAGGTTTATGAGAGGTTCTAACACATAGGGGGAATATGAGGGTGAAGGTGAGTTCTGGGTTGAAAGGGGTAAGTCCCAACTCGTATAGGAACACACAACACAAAAGGACATGCACAGATTCCGGTGGAGTAGTCCATTTGGATGCGTCAGTCACATCATACAAGGTAAGATAACTCGTACAACACTCACGGATCAGTTCGAACGAGTGCAATGATTGTTACAACAAGGTTCATGTGAAAGGTCTGTTTGATGTCTGATAGAGCAGTCAACACGGACGGTGAAAACATTAATAATATATGCAACACATTAACAAAAAGATTCATATAATTGCATACAAATTATTTCATACACAAGTATGTAAGTTAAATAACATATATCATTAAGGAAACCAAAATAATCCAACTACAATAAAAACATATGCATGAAAATGTGTTGGTTCTTATTATATAAAGAAGTGTAAGTTCCAGTCATACAATACATCCATGTGAACTTGTTAGCCCCATCAGTGGAACATTACAGCCACATCCACCTTCTCCTCCAAAGAGATGAACTAGCTTCATGCAGTGGAGAAGCCAAGGCACATTACAATAATGTCCAAGCTCGATAGTCTTATCAGAAGCTTGGTTGACCAAAAGCATTTACAATGAGTTATGAGGAATATTTATAGAAAAGGGTGGGGTGACCCTTGACATTCGCCTTTGTGACCATTCAACTACCCTCATGAATCTTCACCTACTTTATGACTATTACATCCAACTATTAACACTTGACTCACACTTGACATGACTCAACATTACAATGGACATGTACTCATGTGAGACAACATGGCTTGAGCAAGGCATAAAAGACATCACTGACACTTGGTACATTGTGATGAGACCAACTCTTTGACATGCTTGTGATGGTGAAGGTTGTGAGATGATGCCAAACTTGGTCATCCGCGATGGTGTGCATGCACCTCATGGTGACATCTTGTTGAAGAGAACTCTTACCTATTCGGTGCATTGGTTCAACCTCTTCATCCAACTCGTCTACTAACATGCACATGGTCTTCTTGGGTGCGGCTGAATTGGCAACACACTAATGCATAGTGTCTGTGCTGATCTTCAAGTGTGTACTGGTGGTCATGCACATCAACTTGCCAAAGTGCAAGTTCAACTCCAGTTGGACTTGCTTCTTGTTTTCTCTTTGGTGAGTGTGTTGAATGGTTTGGGTTGCATGCATGCACAAAATGACATGCATGCTGTTGACTCCCTTGCATGCAATCAACACCAATGCTCAGCGTGTTTTCCTTGTGTTAGCTGTTGGGATGAATCTTTAATTTATACGGGCGCAATTTCATCCACGAGTGCACGTTGCACCTACTGTTGTTACTGATCATGCTGTAACTCATTCATATGTCTGTTCAGCTTTATGTTCTTCCTTTATTTTCTTCTTCAACACATGCAAATACTTCTTTGATCCATTCTCTATTTTTGCGCAACCTTCATGTCATGCTATTACCTCATATCTTGAATCTCCAAAGTTGATTTCATTATCAATGGATCTGCTTGATCTTGCAACTTTGTCCTGCCTTTGTGTTGTCAACAACCTTCCTCTTGCATTCACTGCATTTGTTGAATTTGTGGCATTTGCTCCATTCGGTATGCTACTTTCAGCTATTGTTCATGATGTTTCTCACTGTGATGCTGCTACTGTCATATCTTGATGTCCTTGTCTACAAATAACTTGATATCTTCGTGAGTAGGCAAGATCATAGACACTTTATCGACTGCATCTCCAGGTGTGCTCTAATGGTGTCTTTGAATCTACTCTCTTGGAAACCATTATACCTACACTGATGAGAGGCAGATGAGCACTTGCAATACCTGGGGAGGTGACAACACTCATGGGAAGCAATCAGTCAGTCAAAAACCAAAATGAACTCAAAAATTGACTTGCAACATACTTGTGTGACTGGTCATGAAGGTTGTGCAATTTCGGCTGTGAGGTCAAGAAACTGACTACAAATATTGCACAAGGCACAGTATGGGCTACTGGGAGATTGACTGAATGCTGGAGCTATGCAATGTATAGTCCAATTTGGCTGCTGGGATTGTGCAATGCACAATTCCAGCTGGGAAGGATTGGTGGCTCAGGGACAAATTTGCGCAATTTCTTGGGCCATGCAGCCACTGTCCTCTAGAAATGAGTAAAACAATCTTAGAGGCTACTGTTGGGTAGGAATGCACAAATATAGTGAGGAAGGTGAGCCTTCCTTTTCCAGATTTTACAATGCAGCCTTGGTGAGGGCAGAGCCCATGCCAAGGTTGGCCCGACTCGTTGGTGGGCAATTGAAAGCAAATAAGATAGTAAATGCAATGTGACACTAAGTGATAGTAGAATTGATTGACAATGCATGCAAAACATGAATGAAAGTTTTCAGTAAATAGATCAACATGCATGTGGGTGAGGCAATTCACTGATTGGGCGAACATCTGTGCAAAACAATTTCATGCATGTGACAACAATGAGATAGAAAAAAACTGAAACAGAGCTAGGACAAGCTAGTACACATGTAAAAACCAACAAGCATTCAAATAAATCAAACAAAAAATACTTATACAAGTGAAAACACGAAAAGGGATAGAAATGCAACACAAGGCATGGGAAATGGGCTTACCCCAAAACAACTAAGCTGAATGTGCCAATTACTCCTATATGTGATGTGGGATGTCATAGATGTAAGATTGATGTGAGGAATGAGCACTGCAGTGTCTAGTTGATGAGTTTTGATAACTTCAGGGCTATGACACGCATGCCACAAATCTAGGGAAAGCGACACTTGGTGGAAGGTTTATGAAATGATCCTTGCATGTAACCTCCAACTGCTAAACATAGATCCCTGGAATAAGGGATGCATTTTTATGTTGCCTTGGGAGAAACATCCCATGCATGTAAGTCAATTTTTCTCAGTCCAAGAGGGAACCAGTCAACTCAGCTGAACATGAAAGAGACTGCTCGACTGCTGGAGAAAAATACGCATTTTTGGCTAGGAGCTGGGGTGACTGCCTAGGAGGTTTGCACAATTTTTGGGCAGAGTAGCTGACTGATGCATAGATTTTCATAAATCCTAGGATGAATAGCCTTGCTGGGGAAATTTGCACAAATCCTGCTGGGAGTGCTAGCTGACAGGATTGTGCAATCTTGGAGCCCAGCAGGCTACCAGACAGGATTGTGCAATTTCTGGAGGGAAGGCTGGCTTCCCTCCAGAAATGCACATTTTCAAGGGGAAGCTACTCAGTCTACAACTAAACCAAGTCCGAATGAACATCCTGTGAGGGGAAAGGATCAACTGTGATTGACAGGCTAGCTTCGTGCGAGGAAAACACTGAAGCTTGAGTACTTGATGAAGCAAGACAAAGTGCTATATAAGGTTGGTAGGGAGGCTCCAAAATAGGCTAAGGAAATTTTTTGGAGGGTTATTGTAGCCACTACAATAGGTGAACACATGATCGAACATATGTTTTGCAATTAACCAGCTTAATCAAGCAATCGTCAAGCCAAACAAACTCTATTGGCAGGAATCTAAAATTTTGTTGAGATACCTTAGAGGCACCACTAGTTTGGTCTTTGGTACAAACAAATAGAGACAGTGAAACTTCAAGTCTTCATAGATGCACATTAGGTAGGGAGTCCATCTGACAGGAAGAGCACATCAGGTGGGATCTTCACTATTGAGCCAGCAATAATTTCTTGGTATAGTAGGAAGCATATATTAGTTGCACCCAGTTTGGCAGAAGCCAAGTACATGGCTGCTAGTCAAGCAAATTATGAGTATATCTGGATGAGCAAGATCCTTGTTGGGTTATTTGGTCAACAGATGGATCCTACAGCGATTTATTGTGACGATCAGAGTTGTATCAAATTCTCTAAGAATCTAGTTTTTCATGATCGGTCCAAGCATATCGACATATGGTATCATCATCTATGAGATTGTGTGCAGAGGATAATCGTGTTGTTAGAGTACATTCCTACAGAGGAACATGATGCAAACATCTTGACTAAGGCATTGTCAAGAGGAAAATTTGAGTTCCATAGAGGAAGGATTGGAGTATCTAATAATCCCTTTCTTGCTGAGAGGGACTGTTGAACATGCAATAAGAACATCCTAATTTAATTTTGTCTTTGAATTAAATTAGGAATAAAATTGTAATTCCATATCACAAGACAACTTGTACAAGTTAATTAAGTTAAATTGACTTAGCTGGCTCAGTTAATTTGAGTTCAGGGTCTAATTAGAATCATGTAGAGTGTCTCCTACATTATAGGAGCCCTAGTTGAGTTTATTTTGAGTTGTAATTAATTAATTTAGTTTAACTAAGTTAAAGTTAGTTAAACTAGTTCCAACTAATGGAGGAACTAGTAGGAGGTTAGACAATGGGCTACTGATTCATGTGTTCAACCATTTAACTAGTGATTCACTCATAAATAACTCATGCATGTCAGATATGAGAGTTACCCAGTTGAGATTGGAGTTGATGGACAATGTAGTATCAGTTGCATAATCATATGAATTGTACAAGTGGTGTATGCATTCAAAGGAAGGCTTATGAGGATTGCAGAATTCCTATTGAGGAATTTACCTAACTAATAGGGGGATAATTCCCAAGGAAATAGGGACCTGGGTAAGCCAAAATTTATTTAAGTATTGGCCAAGGATTTTCTAGGAAGATGTGAGACAGATAGAGATAGTGCAGAGGTTGCTTAGGCTTGAGAAAACCATTGTAATCTTCTCATATTTTATGACTAATGAAATATACAGATAGCATGGGTTTTTAGTTTTGGCTTTCCCTAAGAAATCATTGTGTAATGTGTTTATTGAATTATTTCTCTTGTATGCTTTGTGATTTCATTATATTTTAATTTATTCCGCTAATGAGTAGAGTAGATTCAAGTATATTGTCTTAGTGAATTACAATTAGCAGTTGGAATCTACAAGGAATTTCTACAGTGATATAATGGATGAATCTGGAAGCTTATGCTAATCATTTAGAAACATTGAGGCATAATCCAACCTTGAACATGGACCCACTGAAGGTCTTGTTATATGTCAATTTCCTTTCTTATTTGATTTATAACTAGACTCATATTGTTATCTTTGTTTTCAAAATATTTTAAGTTCAATTGATTTTTTTCTAGTTTTATGCAAGAGTGCTTGTGTGATTTTATGATTTCATAGAGTAGTGTCTCAAGGGATTCAATAGCCTACCTTATGAGCAGATCCTGCATAATTGGATGCCACATAATTGATTAGGTTCAAACTCCACCTAATGATACTGAGATAGTCACCCTTTGAACATAATTAGGTGCTTGAGGTGTCACATAGCGGAGTAGTGAATTTTCCATAAGAAAATCCCTTCATCCAAGTGTGAATCCCCATGAATTTCCTTTTTTAGGCTATCCAAGCATCATGAGGTACTTGCCTCTTGTGTATATTTCATGCATAGCCTCGCAAGTCTACCGACCCTAGTTTGAAAATTAAAATGAATTATGACATTGAAACCCTTTAGGAAATAATAAAATATAAACACACCAGAATAAAGCTAAATTCTTCATAATATATTAGTTGTGCACTTCATCTCCTTATAAATGTACCATGTTTATGAATCAATCTCAAGATATGTATGAAATGTTATGGGCATATGATTCAAAATGGATCTACATAAGTACCATATGAATGTATTGAGGCTCTAGATGAGGAGTTATAATTTGGGACATCTCATAGAAGGTGCTAATTTTTCAAAATTCAGATCATCATCTTTTGGAGCATTATTAGGAACCTCAAAATGATTTTTTAGATTTTATGACTGGAAATGGTTGTTTTATGCTTTCATCATCTAATGTAGAAATATTTTTTCTTATTAAGAATATCAAACAAGCTATCGCTGAAGTTAAAATACAATTCAAATATAAAAGTATGGCCCTAACAAAGTAATCATTAAAATATTCCGTGAATGTCAAGTGGGGACCATGCTAGGTCATTATTACTAATATGAAAATGGGAGTTACTAACATATGGGAATCCACTAGAGACCTCTAGGAATAATGTTGAGGCTCTAAGAGAGTTTCAAAACCCTAAACCAAACCCAAATTATAACTATTGAAAAGATAGTAGAAGAATGGAATATGGATTATCATTTTACTATCCACCAAGGAAAATTTTAAGGATTGAAATTTATCTTAAAGTGTAGAAATATTGGAAAATATTACTAGTCCCTAATATGCAAACTATAATTTTTTTTGAGATAATTTTGTAAATATATTCAAATTTATAATGATTTTGTATACTCTTTATAAATCTTAGTGATTCTTAAGATAAAATAATTTTATTATCCTATAAAATTTGGACGAATTAGTTTTATAAAAAAGTGGAAATTGGAGAAATTTTTTTTTTTTTGGAAAAAGCTCAAAAAATTAGCCCTTCCATGAAATTTAGCCCATAAAATTTTCACTTCTAGCCACCAACTATTCCATATTATGAGTGTGGTTGAGATTATACCATAGTAAAGAGAGATAAGAATATTTTAGAGGACGATGGAAGACCATAGTGTCTTGTAGCTTCACAATAAGCTTGGAGGACCCTATAATTTGTATTTTAATTTCCCTAATGTAAGAATATGGAAGGTACATCTTTCATTGGATCTTGATTTTCATATTCAGGTTTCTAAAATAGATATTTGTGTTACATTATGTATATTTGATATGATAATATATTTCATATATCACAATTTTTAAATAATCCTAACGGTGTATTTATAGTTTTATTAAAGCATTAACATACAAAAATATAGTTAGAAAACCAAGCATGGACTCATTATAGTTTTTTTAAGTTTATATCTACTTTGGTGAACCAAAAATAGAAATATATAAGGTTATTTACACTACATATTAGTTGTAGAGTGTATTTATTTTGGTGTGTAGTGACTTGATCATAGTATATTATTTAACCATATAAAAAATCTAAGTCTACAAGAGATTTGTACCATTTTGATTTAGGGGTTGGCACAAGAAATGTTAAAAAGGAAGCCACAACTATCAAAAATTGAAGGTAAGCACTTAAAAATACTCATAAATGAAGGTGAAGTAATATTTATTACGTTATATGTTTAGGAAATGAATATTTCCAAGAGTATGGCCATCCTTATGGTTGCTCTTGAGAAATTTAACCCCTTTTTGGAGAAACTTTAGTCTCATGATAAACCATAATATTATGAGATGCCAAGGAAAGAGAAGGGAGAGATAAAACTAAAAAATGTTTACTATATTAACTAATGTTCTTAACATCCTTTTAAAATGGAAGTGGCATTCAAGATATATCGATACGAAGATGATCTAGACACACTTAATTTGAATTATGTTTGCTAGAATTGGAGGTCCATTTCTATTGGGTATGTGTTATATTCTTCCCACGACTAGCTTTGGGTAGTGTTACACTGTGCTAGGAACAATAGGGGGTGGAGGCCCCTCCCTACCAGGGTACACATTGTCCATAGTAGCGTCCCGAATTTTTTATTTTATGTGGACCGAAGGATAGTGGGAAGACCTACCCATGGTTTAACACATGGTTTTTGCACATGGATTTGGACATGATGGTTTTTTCCCATGGTATTTTGTAGATCTGCTAAAGGGAACTATGATTGAGTTCTAATCTAGGGTTAATGGATTGGGTTTAATGAATTCTTCGACATGTATATAATGTATTGTAACATTGAAAGTAATATAATGAAAAATAAATCTAGTTTTCCCGATTTGGGTTCCAGAAGGAAATATATGTGTATATTTTATTTTCTTGCCATTGTATATTTCTCTGTTTTAAGAATCTATTTATAGGTAATTTCTATAAAGGGTTAAAACCCATATATTGTATTAGAGTTGTTTCACCTTTAGAGGTATGCCTTTGTAATTGAGGGGTTTATTGCCCAGGCTTGTGGTAGACCCTGTTATAGTGGGAGATTTGCAGGATCTATTCTTGTAGTGAAAGGAGATGGAAAATAGTGGAAACATAGTGATCGATAAATTCAATAGACAAAGTTTTGAGCTATGGAAGCTCAAGGTGAAGGATATATTGGTGCATAAAGATCAGTCAATTGTTTCATATATAGGTACGATACTAAGAGGAATGTAAGTAAAGGTTGGGCGAAGTTAAATCAAAAGGTGAAGAGAAAAATATGATAATGTCTCTTAGATTCAGTATTGTTGAATGTATCAAGGGAAGCTACGACAAAGGAATTATGGGAAAAGTAAGGGAATTTTCTTCTATCTAAGTCTTTGGCGAACAAACTATTCCTACGTAAAAAGTTGTACAATCTAAGGATGAAGGATGGAGACTCAATGATAGAGCATCTAAATGCCTTTAATACTATGGTAAGTGAGTTGTTATCTAATGATATTAAAATTTCAAATGAATATAAGTGCATCAATATATTATGTTCTCTACTAGATGTGTGGGATGGTTTGGTTGTTGTTATAGGTAGCAATACAACTACCTTGAAGTTTGATGAAATAGCCTCATCCTTGTTGTTGAAGGAGATGAGATGGAACAATATGGAGAGATAGAATGGAGATTCCTTGTCTATAAGAGGATGGTCCCATAATAGAAACAAAAATAATTCCTTATGTGGGAGATCTAAATTTATAGGGATATCTAAATATCTAGGAAAATCTATAAAGGTATGCTAGAAATGCGGAAAATAAGGGCACTGCAAAAAGGACTGTAGATATAAAGGTCTTGAGAAAGGAAAGGGATTTGGTGATGCTCTATAGGTCCATATAATACTAGTGATTCCCCCATTACTATTGTCATTATAGCCCTTATTTCCCCATAGAAGCCCACTATTATTATTGTTGTGCCCTTATATTATTATTGTTATGTCGGCTTTGATTATATTGTGACCCTTAGACTCCTATATATAGAAAGCATATTTAGTCAATTGTGTCATCCAAGAATTGTTCATTTGTGTAGAATAAAGGAGGGTTCCCCCTAAAAGAGGTTAATTTTGAAGACGTTGATCTATCTTTTATATCTTTTTGTGAGCTGGTTCATAACATTTGGTATCAGAGCTTTGGATTATAGGGTTTCACTGCTCAAAACAAAACATTGTGGAATTTTCCCTATATCCTTTTTTATGTGACTTTTCAAAAGCTAAAACAAAAACACATTTGAGAGGAAATTGCGATGATACTCAGATCCAAATTTTAGATCTCGTCTCACTATAGTTTCTGAGATATGATATAAGGAAGTTAGGGTTTTTGAAGGCTCTCAAATTACAACCCAAATAGGTGTTCTTGTGAAAATATTCATAACGTTCTCTCTGAGTATCAGATTGAAATTTCATAAGAAGTTATAGAAATAGGATATAATTTAGTATTTGGTACATTGTGTTTAGGTCTGAAGGTTGAAACAATGACACGTGGTACTTCGTACAACTTCACTCTATTGAAAATGTGTATAATCAGGTCATTGTGGGATATTGGGCATAACTATTTCTTGGAGAATCCAATTTCGATTAGATTGGCGGCATTGGAAAGAGGACTCAAAGGGTTACCAAATTTCATAGTTGCAGACCTTGGAGATCCAAAATTTCATAGATACATCATATTTAATATCGAGCACATACAAAGTGAAAAAAGGTGTGTAGTTTTTTTTTTTTAATTTGCATAAGTTTGGTTTGAAAAATTAGTTTGGAGGAATGAAAAAATCATAGTGAAGCACAATTATCAATATTTGACACCCCAAAGAAAGAAAATGGAAATACCTAGTAAGAAGCCTGAAATATCTCACATGACTCATGAAGAAGAGGAAGAAATGCAACATGATATATCAAAATTATGAGACCAAGTGCAACAAAATTCACTCTCACAAAAAGTAACAGAAGCTAAGATGGATGGCATGGAAGATAATATGGATGGTTTAAAAAAATAAATGGAAGCTAAGATGAATGACCTGGAAGCTAAGATGGATGGTTTAAAGAAAGGCGTGGAAGCTAAGATGGAAGGCAAAATGGAAGATTTGAAGACATATTTGACAAAGTTGCTAAAATAAATTTTTACTAATGGTGAAAGGGTAGTAAAGGAAACTCATGATGAGAACGAAAGAAATTTTAATCATGATTTCATAGACTCTAATGTTGGATTGACGACCCACCATGTTCCAAATAACGATATGAGGAAGTTTGATGGCAAGGATCCCGTAAGATGAATACTACGGATGGAGCAATATTTCAATATCCATAATGTGCAAAACACACAAATCGTACGCATTGAAACTTTATATTTGGAACCAAATCAGTTTGTATGGTAACGATGGCTTTTCTATCGTAAACAAATTGTCACCTGGGAAATTTTTAAGGAAGAAATGATAGCACATTATGAGGATAAGAAAATAAACACCTTTTTTAGCCAATTTATAAATCTCAAACAAAAGGGTTCAATGATGGAGCACATTTAGGACTTCCAAAAATTGAATATAAGGGTAAAAAAAATTCCAAAGGAGCATAGGATTGATGTGTTCATAGGGACTTTAAAGTATAACATCCATCATGAGGTTCCTCTTTGGGAACTTGATTCATTGGAAAAGGCATTCAGGTTAGCAAGAAAAATGGAAAGCAAAATTATGGCAACAAGGAAGCCTACCACTCACAACTATAAATATGGAAGTGTTGTTTCCCTAGCCTTCCACAACCTACATGGTTGACACCACAAAAATTGGAAGAAAAAAGAGAAAAAGGGCTTTGTTACAGTTGTGACAGAAAATACACTAAAGGTCATAAGTGTGCTGAGAAGAAACTATTTTACATAGATTGTGAAGAGGAGGAAGAAAAGGAACAAGAAAAGTTAAAAGAAGAGGATATACACAAGGAAAAGAACCCTAGAGAAAGAAGAAATGAATCTAACCATATCTTGTAATGTATTGGCTGGAATTACCACTCCTCAAACTATCAAGATAGAAGGGCATATCAAGAAGAAAAAGGTAATAGTGTTGATTGACTTGGGTACTACCCATAATTTTATTCATTGTAAGATAACTAAGTAATTGAATTTCTTCCTATATCTGCCACCAGAGTGTCAAGTGATGGTTACAAGTGGAGGAACAATAAATTTCTCTGAAAAGTGCCATAATATCAAGCTATCCATGGGAGAATATGTATTGAATAGCCCAATGCTTTCCATTCCAATGGGTGGTGTTGATGTTGTATTAGGAGTCCAATGGCTACAACCCTTGGGTACATAAGCTTTTATTTTTTAATAACTTTTCATGAAATTTTGTTCAGAAGGAAAGGAACTTGAATTACGGGGCATCACAGGGAAATCGGGAAAGATAATTATCTCTAACGAAATGACAAAGATTCTAAAGAAAGAAAAATGAGGCTGAATTGCACAATTATGTTCGCTAGAGGTTCCCAGATCGAAATTATCTATTTCTCGAGATCTCAAAAAATTCTTGGAAAATCATTCTAAGGTATTTGAGACTCACAAAGGCCTCCCACCTATTCGTGATCATGATCATGCTATTCATTTGATTCTAGGAAGTGCTCCTCCAAACATCATGCCTTATAGATATCCCTATGCCCAAAAGAGTGACATTGAATGTATGGTTTCAAAAATGCTATAGGCTGGTATAAGTCAACCTAGTCAAAGTTATTTCTCTACTTCAGTAGTATTGGTGCACCAGAAGGATGGATCATGGTGCATGTGTCTAGATTATAGGGAGCTCAAAGAGCTCACTATTAAAGATAAATTGCCCATTCCTATCATTGTTGAATTATTGGATCAATTTCATGGATCAATTTACTTCACCAAGTTGGATCTTCGTTCAGGATATCATCAGATTAGAGTGAAGACTGAAGACATTCCAAAAACAAAATTTAGAAATCATGAGGGCCATTATGAATTTTTGGTCATGCCAATGCACCTTCTACATTTCAAGGTTTGATGAATTCTGTTTTCAAACCCTTCCTTGGAAAATTTGTGTTAGTATTTTTTGATGATATACTAATCTACAACAAGTCTTGGAAGTATCATGTTCAACATGTTGGCAGGGTACTCAAACTATTTTAGGAGAAATAGTTATAAGCAAAAAGCTCCAAAAGTTTCTTTTGAATACAAGAGGTGGAATATTTGGGTCATATTGTATCTCATGTTCAAGGTGTTAAGGTAGACCCTAGAAAAATTAAAGCCATTAAGGAATCGAAAATCCCCACATCCATAAAGCATCTGCGAGGATTTCTTGGGTTGATAGGGTATTATCAAAAGTTTGTTAATAATTATGGGAGAATAGCAGCACCTCTAACAACATTATTGAATGTTGGCTTAGTGGGCCTCGACCAAGGTTCAATGTTAATTAGTGAAGCAAATCCCTACACTATTGGCCCTTTCAGCATCAATCTGCAGAGCGTGGACTGAAGTCTCACCCAAAGTAGTATGGGGGGATGCAGGAACCAAGTTTCTGCACCTAGAGATGGTAGTGATGTCATTTTATACCCTAAACCTACCTTCACGTAGATCGATAAGCCTTTTAGGTCTTATCGATATACTTCTCTTATTCGACTTCCATACCTTCAAGAAGGTCTGTGATCGTCCTTTGTGGACCCTAAATAGGTGATTTATCTAATTACATGCTTCTGTAAATATTCTTACCTCTGTATTTACCCTGATCGGCTGAATTATGTGATAAATTCAACATGCATTAAGATATTCTTCGCATAAATAAATATTATCACTTGCATTCATATAACAAATTAAAACATATAGATTTGCGCAACAATATAAAATTAAGTCATAAACCTAATATTCTTCATAACATAATCGCATGAATTCATAACAGAAGTAAATTGATCAACACATGTAATTCCAGAATAATCCTCTTTATTAATGCTTCAGATCTTCTTTACAGACTCTAACTATCCTGCGCACACAGTTGCAGGGGTCCGCGCACTCAACTATGGACTTCTACCCCAGGCCTCTGCACACTCAGCCGTAGAGCCCCTTTCCTATGCTAATACTATTCACTCTTAGCTCTTACTGACCCATTACATACACATCCATTACCAAATCT
Source organism: Pinus taeda (assembly GCA_000404065.3). Classification (NCBI taxonomy): domain Eukaryota; kingdom Viridiplantae; phylum Streptophyta; class Pinopsida; order Pinales; family Pinaceae; genus Pinus; species Pinus taeda. Next base: position 47,100 of record APFE030604347.1, read on the forward strand.
AATCTGAACTGCCTTAGACTCTTCTAAGACTTCCCTTTTTATATAATCCCATGGTCCGTGGACCATGGATAGATCTCCTAAAGCCTACATGACTTATATAAAAGAAGGGCAGAAACCATATATGACACTTTACATATTCACACTCCACGACCACAAATTATGGAGAATTTACACTTTTTATACAAAAACTTCGGCTTTCTGCCCCAAAACTTGGGCTTTTAACCCGAAAATTGATTATAGGAAACCTATTCCCAACAAGCCCCCAACAAAAATATGGTGACTTTCCCCCAAGTCACTCTAATGGCATGGATATCTTGTTGTGGAGACCTCCCAGCTCTACCTGCACCACTACAACTTCAGCGGTACATAGCATTGCCGCCTGCTAGACCTGCTCTGTCGCTAGTAATGCGCTATCTGCCTGGAGCTTCTATTGTACTGCCTGTAGGCTAGCCAACTTTCCTTCAATGGTGGCAGTGAGTGTATAGGCCTCATCTAGCCAAGGCCCCAATCTGGCCTTGAGTACTGACTCTTTGAGCTGCGCTGCTTCCAACTGTTCCTTCAATTCCTTTGCTTCCTCCAGTTTCACCAATCTCTACGTGATGATGATGGTGTGTGCCATCGCTCTTGCTTCATCGTACCACTACTGTAATTCCCTCACCTCATAATTTAACCTCTGAAGGTTAGGATCTTCCTATATACTGGTAAGTACCTACAACGACTTCTCAAAGATTGCCATACAATCTGTCACCACGTTATCTACTGCAGTAACAACATCCTTGAAATCTACCTTGCATTGTTCTTTGACCTTTGGTGGAGTCGAAGGTTGGGCCTTCAAATCAAGCTTTGTAATCTTAAGGTTCAACTCAAACTGAATCTTGGCCAGCCTGGTCTTGGCATCGTGCACACTTGTAGCCAACTTTCAAATCTTGGCTTCCACAAGTGCCTCTTCGGGGATGTGCAGCTTTGGAACGGTTTTGCACACCTCTGCTACCACTGCTACGGTGTGCTCATTCTTCTCCTAGACCTTCTTCTAGATTTCTATCATGGATGTCTTCTCAACAAAAAATTGTTTGTTGTTAACCTTCTTCTTGCTGATCACCTTCAATGCGCGTTGCTATCGGGCCTTCAGTTCCGTGATCACACCTGCTTGTAGCATGTGAAGGAATTCGCTTGGGAGCGTAGTAAAATTGAGACTAATGTTCCTTAGATCAGCCGTGTCAGCCTCTTTTTCCATTCTTAGGGCTCCATCAGGTAGTGCGACAACTCGAGTATCCAAGGAGTGAACCATCTCTACTGCTCCAGTGGTCCCTAGCGCCAAACTAGTCAATGCCGCGATGCCGTACCCTACACCGGCTTGTAGTTGAGTAGATTAGATCTGCAGCTCATGCAAACCCATTTGAATAGCCACTAAGACTTGTTTCTGCTACTTCTCGAATTGCTGCAACAATTTTGCAGTTGCATCCCTGACCTTATCCCCAATGTTGTCTAAGTCACCTTCTGTCAAGGTGATTGGGTTAAGTGATGACTTAGAGGCCTTGGAATTCTTCCAAGGCCCTTCTTTCTCCTACTCCTAATTCCACTTCACTCGGAAGGGGGTGCTTTCTTGGTCTCTAGCACACTGTTTAGATTACTGCTCATCCTCCATCTATAGTGAAGGAGACTTATGACTTCTATCAAACTCACACTCTTCCTCCTCTTCCTTCTCCTCTTCCTGCTCCTTAGCAATGTGCTCTGATTCAACTCTCACTTTTTCCTCTACTTCCTTTTTCCATATTTTAGCCATCTGTTGCATTTTCAATCGGGCCTCTTCCTTCTTCTAGTTTCTCGCGGACTTACTAGATCCAACAAACAAATATGAGGTTGTGCACCATTCTACTGGCTAATGATTGAGGACCGCTACTATAGCATCATCTATCACAAGGTATGGGAGATCATACGATTTCTATTCTAGGTCCTTCTTTGCCCAGATGAAGATATAGTGGAAGTCCGCCTTGAACTCCGCGTATCCTAAAAGCTTCTCATAAACAGTTGGTGACAGTCTTGGCTTACTGTTGATGGCCATATTGATGCTCATCTCCATCAAAACCTAGAATACCTTCCTCTTGTGGACCCACTTAGTCCATGCGACCAACACAATTGATAACAACAACCATGCGTAATAGAATGTCTTGCTTTGATCCTATGCTTCTATGTAGTTCACGAGGAACTCGCTATAGAGGTAGCATGCCCAATTAAATTGTACACCCTCCACAAACTGGGCTACTAATGAGACTATTAGTGCTGATACCTCATCTGTGCGTATTTTGCGCATTATCTTACCAGCCAAGATCTGGGTCTCTACCTTGACCGTGAGGTCGGTTATGCTTGAAATTGAGTATCTGTGTGGATTTTTGACAAGCTTAAACTTGTCCTTCATTCGCTTAGTGAGGTTGCACTCGCCCACCTTTCTGCCAAATGCCTTGGCCAAATTTTGTCCTAAATGGGGTAGCTAGATGATCCTGTGGATCAACATATCAGTTATAGGGATTGGCTCTTCCAATCACAGCACTCGTGGTGCACTAGGCACAACAAATGTTTGATCACCATCAAATTTATGGGCGAGTGGTGGTAATGCGACACCCATAGTAGGTTCAACAATCCTGCCTTCTCCACCCCAAGAATCCACTTCACCAGCTCCAACACGATGACACCCGAATCCTTATAGAATACCCTCTGCATGAAACCATCAGTAGCCAAGTGGCGGAATCGCTCAGTATCTGCCAAGTCCCAATCCTCTAACTTTAGATGTGGGACATGTGCCAAGCACGGACCTTCAAATGTGATCTAGTCGGGTAGCAGAGGTGTATTAAGCAAAATTTCTTCCTCATCTAGGTCCTTCAGGAACTTCACCTTACTCTGACGCGGAGGGATGTATTCAGGTAGCTTTGAGATAGGGTCTACTCCTTCAATATCAATGTCCTCTGCACCATACTAGATTCTTCTATGCCCTCATCAGATTCTTGGTTTACCACCTTGCCTTTATCCTGCACGGTGGGCTTCTCTTTCTTCTGGTGCTTCCTTGGTGACTTGCACACTACATGTGTCACTTTCTATTTTTCTTTCTTTTTGTCTTAGGCCCCTCTATTATCGATGTAGGCCTCAACCTGGGTGACCTCAATGACTTTGGCACATTTGTGGGAACCTCCACACTTACGACCTCAAGGATAGCTCCCTCAGAGACCATCGATCCTCCAAACCAACATCAAACTATTAAGGATTTCCTAGGTTTCCTTAGGCAACCTGTCAAACACTGAACTGGACACAAAAGCCTCAAAACTCGCAGGGTTCATCGCAGTCAATAACTTGACACCTCAATTCTTAGAATGCAAAGTGTTTTTTGTAGGGTGACCATCTGTAATTTATAGGAAAATTCTAATTCAAATCCAACCATTCCCCCCAAAATCCATTCATAATGCTAGATTGGCAACAGATTTTCAAAGATCTCACATTTAAATCCCGTCATAAATGCCACCCCCTCTCGCTCCTTTTAGCCGTTTTCTCACTGGAAAATCATGAACAATGATCATAATGGTCACTTTTTGGCTTCTCTGTGCGGTCTCTCCTCCTATAACGCAACTCCCTTCACACTTCTACTAATGCTGTGACATTCTTCCATCCCACATAGTCCCCAAGTCATGCAGCCCTACAACCCAAGCAATTTAGTTTATAGTCTTGGGCCTCCTTTCAGTTTGCTGGAGTGCTAAGACTATGCTTCCATCATATAGTCATCTGGTCAGATCCCTGGTGTATGGCTTCAATCAACTTCTATTTACCTTTCTAGGAAATGGAACTCCATTCAATTTCACCAGTTGAACTGCTTCACCATCAGTAATCTCCTTGATGACATAGGGCCCTAGTAAATGCATCTGAAATTTTCTTGGAAAATTTTCAAACTTGCTATAATATAATAAAACTAAATCATTTACCTTGAAGGTGCGTATTTTGATGTGCCGATTGTGCCATGCCTTTTCACACTCCTTCTAAACTTACTGGTGGAATCCAACCAAAAATCTGGCTTCTTCAAGTTCTATCAGTTGCACAAGCTACTTCTCCAGGGCTCTGTGATCCACCATTCTTGTGAATGCCATGATGCGTAGACTAGGTACAATGTACTTCATTGGCATCACAACTTTTACACCATAAGCCAACCTGAAAGGTGTCTGTCTAGTCAATTTTTTGCAACTAGTTCTGTAATCCGATAGCACCATGGGAACGTGCACGTCCCAATCATTCCTTTTTTCATTGCAAACCTTTGTTAGCACATTCTACAATATCTTATTAAATTCTTTGACTGTCCCATTAGCCTATGGGTGATATGGCGTGCTCTTTTGATGATAAACTTGGAATTCCTCTGTCAACGCGCTAATTGTTTCATTAAGGAAATGTGTACCACAATCACTCATTAAAATCTTCAGGCAACCAAACCTAGTTAGTACATATTCAAAGAGGAACTTTGCTATTTTTGGCCCTCTATAGTCCTTTACGAGTTGCACCTCCGCTCATCTGGTCAAATACTTCGTCACGCTGATGATATACCACACACCCGTCTTCTTTCCTGGAGGTTGAATTATGCCTACAAAATTAATGTCCCATTTCTTAAAAGGCTATAACGACACTTACATATTCAGAGGCAGCTCATCCCTTCGAGATGGCCTACCTATCCTCTGACATGCATCACATGCCTTACAATAATCCTTAGAATCCTTATGCAGTGTCGGCCACCACAACCCAATGCGTAAAATCTTCTGTTCTTTTTCTCTTCCTACATAATGTCATCTCGAAGCTCCTCCATGAGCTTCAACAAGGATGCTATTCCATTCAATGTCAAGTACATAACATGGCAAAATTTCATCTGAGCCCCTTTTATATAAATGTCCTGCAATGATAGAAAAGTCTGTAGCATGCACCATCAAATCCTTCTTTTGTTTACTAGTATACCCTTCTGTAGCCATCCCAGTCCCCCTCGTTAGGAAGTGTATGATATCTGCAAAGTGATTATCCACGACACACACTACAAAGAGCTACACGTCAAGCAGTACTTCCTCCAAATTAGTAGGCTCCTCTCCTGTTTCAATGCACGACAGATGATCTAGTCTTGCATTCAATCATCCTGGCTTCATAATTACTTAGAATTCATATTCTTGAAACAATAGCATCCATCTACATATCTTCCCCCCCAACACAGGCTTGTTAACCAAGTATTTCAATGTAGAATGGTTTGTATACATCTTAAAGTGTTTTCTTAGCAAGTAGTGTCTGAAATTTTGGAGTGCGTACACCATAGCCAAACCTTTGCACTCTGTCATTGAATAGTTCTTCTCAGCTTTAGAAAACTTCCTACTTGCAAACACTATAGGGTGATCTAACTATCCCCCATTGACCTGTGTCATTACTGCTCCGAGCACAATGCATGAGGTGTCCACATGCACATGAAATTCCTTCTTCCAATCCGGGAAGACTAGGATTTGCACAGTGACCATATTTTCCTTTAACACATCTAAGCTTCGTTGACATTCTCCATTCCAATAGAATGTAGAATCCTTCTTTAGCAACTTCTCCATCGACGCAGTAATCTAGGCGTAACTCTTGATGAACTTTATATAGTATCTCGAATGCCCTAACATTGTGCGCAAGTGTTTCACACTTCTTGGTGCTTCCAAATTAATTATAACTGCTATCTTAGTTGGGTCCACCATTAATCCTTGTCTGCATGCCACATGGCCCAACAAGATTCCAAAAGGAACACATAACAAACATTTCTTCATATTGAGTGCGATCTAATACCTCTAACATGTATCCAGCAATAAGCGTAGGTTGGCTACATGGTGTTTCACTAGCCCAAACATCGTCTACTCATCAAAGTATACTTCCAAAAACTTGTGAATGAAGTCCTTAAATTCCGCAATGACTACATGTAAAACGATCACTGGCACATTCTTCAATCCAAAAGGCATTACAATATACTGAAAGAATCCCCAGTTAGTTGTGAAGGTCATCTTACTTCTATCTTCCGATGCGATCTTGGTCTGTTGGTACCCTGAGAACCCATTAGTAAATGAATATGCTTCCTGTCCCCCTACATTATCTAGCACTTCGTCGATGAACGAAGTTGGAAAGGGATCATGCATGCAAGTGTCATTCAACTTCTTGAGATCTACGCATATCCTTATTTCATTCTTTTGCTTCTTTTCTTGAACTACTATCAGGCTCACCCAATATGATTCTTCCACCTGTTCAATAATACTTCCCACAATCATTTTATTCAACTCTAAGCGAACACTTTCTTTATATTTTGGATTAAGCCGGTAAGGCCTTTTTTTGATCAGCTTCACATCTGGTTTCAATGTAATGTTCATAACTCCTAGGTCCACTATTATCCCCTTTAATTCTAAGAATTTCATAGGGAACAAGTCCTGGTATTCACGGAGAAACTCAGGGACCTTGTCTACATTAGCATCATCCCAGTAGTCCCCTATATTTGCAAACTTTGGCTTCGCCTCTGTCTCAATGTTCACTTGTCTTGTTTTCAGTGGTGCAGTGATATTTGGGTTTTCTATCTGCAGCCCCTCAACTTTACGGTGTCATTCTATTTCCAAGATATTGATATTCCTCAGATTCTCATCTTCCTCTTCAGTAGTCACATTGTAGCACTCCAATGCTTGGCGCAATTGGGTGGTCCAATCCAGTTGAATTGAATCTAAGGGGTCCTACACTATTCTAAAGATCATTTCTTTGACCTCCTATAACACTTCATCAATGCACTCAAATCCATCTTCAAAGCTAAATGTCATCAAGAATCCCTGTCTCAAAATATCCCATTCATCTATGCCATGGCGGAGCTCTGTCTCCAAGTACTAATTCATAGGTATTACATCCAAGGTGTGACAGAACAGATGCACGCACTCTGGTTATGGTTTTGCTCCATAAGAATCAGTCCATTTGGCTAGGTGATCGCGTGGATCACCCCTTCCATCATATTTCTCTATCAATCGTACCTTTGGGTGACCAAACCATAGCTTCATCATTCCTCTATATTCGTGCCATCCATTGAAGTTGTCTTTATGCATACCCCGCCATCTTGTAGGCCAAGGAAAATTTTAAGAACCACCCTAAATTTATATGTATAATAATTGGGCTAATCCCATGATACATAGGAAAAATGGGAGGCAACTTTATCAATAACATAATATGTATATATAATTTTTTTGGAGAATCCCTCACCAAATTATATTATCATGTACAATGATGGAGAATCTTTCACTTATCTTGTACAGTGATGGAGAATCTTTCACTGAACTATAAAATCTTGTAAGATCTTGGCAAATCTTTTACTGAATAATAAAACGTTGTGAAGCCTTGGTGAATGTTTTGTTAAAGTATGAAACCATATATGATAATAAGAAAACATATTCATTAAACTGTAATATACTAACATACATGTTTGGAAAAGAGAAACATAATTTTCTCTTCCTACAAACAATGTTCCAAGTTTCAGTGGCCATGTTTGTCAAGGTTCTTACAATACTCTCTTTCATATGATAATATTCCATAACAAAGTTCTTGTAGGTGTTGATATTGACCAACCTATATCCATCTTAACTCCACATCTACCACTCTTAGAGGGATGAAATCTATTTATCCCTCCGAGCACTTGGTAGACCCAGAATTAATATGGATCTATGATGATAGAATTTCCCCTTTAAATAGTCTACGCTCACATGAATACCATGGTATTACCGTGGGTTATCATAAACCTAGAGCTTAAAAATTACTATTAGTAATTTATAAAAATTAATAATTGATTTTTATTTTATTTTTTATTTTAACCAAGTTAAAATGTTTAACATTAATTAAAATACAACATCCATTTTTACTCTTGATCCACCAGCCCCGAGAGGGATCAAATATTTTTTCACTCTATGCTAGTTTGCATATCATGATATTTGACCTCTCTCCCAGCTTAGTAGATCTAGAGTAAAGATGGATCTATGCTGGTTTAATTCCCCCTTTAAATAGCCCACATTCCACGTGAATACCATGGGTCAATACCATGTGCCATTTTTATTTTTATTAATACTAATATTAGGGTTAATAATGTTTTTTTGCATGGTATTAATAATAATCTAACCCATGGTATTTGTCCCATAGTATTTTGCCCATAGGTTTCACCTAAATATAATGCATTTTTTGAGTGTTTGTCAATATAAGGTGACTTATGGAGTAAATATAAAAAAATGTTTTATTTATTTATCATACCTCTTGTTTTATTATATTTTTATTAATTTACCATACATCTTTTACAAATATGATATTTGGCCCATAGGATTCACTTAAATAAAACCTCTTTTTTGAGCCTTCATAAATAGAAAGAGGGTTATGGACTAAATATAAAAATAGGTTTTATTTATTTACCATACCTCTAGTTTATTTATATTTTTATTTATTTACCATGCCTCTAGTTTATTTATATTTTTATTTATTTACCATACCTTGTGAATAAGTATAAAAAAAGGTTTTATTTACTTACCATACCTCCACTTTATTTATATTTTTATTTGTTTACACCCTTGCATGTATATAACATGACTTATGGAGTAACTATAAAAAATGTTTTATTTATGTACCATGCCTCTTATTTATTTATATTTTTATTAATTTACCATACTTCTTTTATAAATATGGTATTTGGCCCATGGGATTCACTTAAATAAAAAACTATTCTTGAAAATTAGGGCAAATGGAAGATTGTAACTCCTAATTTGAAGGGCTAAAATTACCTCTTTTATCCTCTCCCTTAAAATAAGGTGGGCTAACCTCCATATCTAATTTTTTTATAAAATAAATTTGAGGCAATTTGTAAAAATGTACTACTATACAAATATTTGCCCACTAAAAATTTAAAACCCCTTAATTCCGCCAAAGGGCGAAAATTCACCCCTAAAATTTTCCATGTTGTAGGGGTAGCTCACACTGCCAAGTCCAAGACTTGGAAGCAATGCTTCTCCAACACTTCCCTTTTCAATGCATCCAAAAATTTATCAACGTCAGTTAAACCATCATAGTAAGGTAGACTTCTTACCTCCGATGATACGCAGTAGAGCGATTTGGTCATCATGTTACATCATGGCGTAGATACTTCGTGTAATCTATTCTACTAGTGTTCCAATCCCTCGTTTGAGTCTGATGTGCAGGAGCTTTCGTGGTCCCATGCAAGACATCCATCAACTATAGGATTCACCCAATCTTGATCTCGAGCTATTATCTTATAAATCTAGTCCAAATTGTCATCACTTTCGTAATCGCGGACTGGTTCAGTGTAGCGCGGTCCTTCTGCAGGGTCCAATGGTACTACTATGTGGAGTGATTTTATTTCAAATGACATTGTCTGATTCTTCAAATTAATCACCCCATTCATGTTAATGGCCCAGTCAATTCCAAGGAGCAGAGGGTAGGGATTGCTATCATCCACAATCTCTATCGCTTCAAAATCGGCCAACGCACTCGCACCTTCAATATCAACTGTCACTCCCAGTAATATTCCCACGGGGATAATATTTTGCTGATTTTCCATCCTCAATTGAATAGGAGACAATTGCAGTGTAGGTCTCCCCATTCTCTCCCTTGTTTGTTTAGGCAAAACATTCACGTCGGACCCTAGATCCAGAATAACTTGATCCATTTCATATTCTCCTATCTGCGCAGTGAGTCTCACGTCTTGCCTTGTTATTGCCTTATGCTTACCAATCTTCCTGACCACGTACAGTCTGTCAGAAGCGTTTTCTTTCTTGAAACACTAATTTATCATCTCCTGTAACCCTTTCACATCCTTTCTATCATGTAGTAGCTTCATACAGGTATCCAAGAAAGTAGTAAGCATAGAAGGGTCCATCTCCTCAGCTAGCTTATCTTGAATTCCTGAGATAGAGGCCTCAACAAAGATTCTCTTTTCTTCCATGAAGGTTTCCTTCATGCGCTTCGAATCAAAGCCAACCTCCTTTTATGGAGCTTTGCAAACCCATTCACCTTCTTCAAGTTTCTTTCCCTTGTTTTCGCTAGTCATTATTCCACATCGCAACATGATGTTCACATTAGGATCCTCTTCACGGGGTTCAACCCTCATCATCTATAGATTCTGGGTAGGTTGTTAAGGTTGTGCCCCTCTTTTTCATATCTTAGCTAGTAATACAGGGCAATCTTCCGTCGCATGGTCAAACTGATTGCAATATTTGCACGATATGCATGTTGGGGTCATTCATTCTCACGCATAGTGTCTTGGTCCCCCACAAATGTATCAAATCACCTGTCCTCGACCTCTACTAGGTCCTCCTCCACCTCAGCCTCGCCCACGCCTTGAAATCCTCCTCGTGCTCCCCCAACACCTTGATCCAGAGGCCGAGTTTCTACAAATTTATGCAGTAGGTGAAAATTGTCTGTCACATGTTTTCTAGCCACCTAACAAATAACTCACCATAGTGTGGGCCCTGTACTTGGCCCTTCTTGAGCCTCTAGCCTTAGAGGTATCAACCCTCCTGCCGCAACATAATTCATGAAGACTGGGCAATGATCTTTGTCATGCCCTTGGATTTTGTATTTCAGGCACCAAACTTCTTCATGCACCTCTGGCCAAACTTCTCTATCCTTCTTCAGACTTGGAAACTCTAGGAAACGTTTCTGCAACTGTGCATGAATCTATTGACCCCCAAATTAGCATCTTGTATCCGCATCTCATGAAATCTCATTGAAATATCCAGGGCTTCTACCTAGGTCCCAATCTTTTGCTGCGATATAGAAACCCTAAGATAAGGCAAGAGTGAAGCCACAAAACATTCGCAGTGTTTCCCATACGTAAGATTCATGTTGGATTTGCGGGTCATGCACTTCAATCTCTGATCTAGATCCCAGGATGTCTCACCAGGCTTCATCATGATCTCCTTGAATCCCACAATTGATTGAAATTCAGACTTAGGCCTACTGAACTCCTTATTCAGCGCAATTTGAATATTTGCTAATGAAGCCATCAGGTTACCAATGTAGTACTTAATGTACCATGTCAGTGTGCATTCCTGTAAAGTAGTGACCAATGTTTCTTTCTTAATTTGATCATCTGTTATATCCTGAGCCTCCCATATAGCCTTCGCGATGAACCAAAACTGGTATGGGTCCTCTGTCCTCAAACCCTTGAAAACGAGCAACTTTACTACATTCACCATATTGAATGGTGGTGGAGGTGGTGGTGGTGTGGGCGAAGGTGTATGTGGTGGAGGTGAAGATGAAGGTGGTGTGGGTGCATGGTGTATTCATGGGAACCCTTGTCTTATCAATTGAGCAACGCTCTACGGAGAAGCTTGTGCTCCTTCCACGTTGTCACTCAGAGAAGGTACATTCAGCGGGCTATATTTAGGGCATATTTTCCCTCTGTCCCTGAAGATCTTTCCACTTCACCTAGCTCCAAACATCATGTAGTTGTTTAACCTACTTTTCACACAAGAGAATCTTAATCCAAGTATTTAAAGACATTAAATACTTACCTTTTGGTCCCTTGAAGAAGCAGTTCTCTGCTTCACTGTAACTGAAGGAAGTATCGACCGTGAACTCTGTCACGAATCCTCCTATGATATGATCGAGCTAGTGATTGATAGCGCATGTGATCTTATATTTCGAGGCTTCTAATCTTCGCACTAATTCCGGGGTCCACACTATTGGACCATCAAGCCTCCACCTTCCTTGGCCATCTATGAATTTAGCGATCCACTCATATAATTCAACCGGGAAGGAACAAAAGAAGATTTTGTGTATCTTTGTGTACATATATCTATCCAACCACTATTTTTTCTTCAATTGTAGATTCTTGTTCTCTTGCACCGTGAATTCATGGATCTTTCTATCCAACCAGTCTTCAATTTCATTCTTAGTTGGATTCCAGTGATGCGACATAAAGCATCTCTTTATGTAGTTCCTGGTCTTGGTAATGGAATCATTTGTTGGCTTAGTGGGCCTTGACCTAGGTTCAACATTAATTAGCCAAGAAAATCCCTACACTATTGGTCCTTTCAACATTAATCCACGGAGTGTGGACTGAAGTCTCACATGAAGTAGTATGGGGGCTTGTAGGAACCAAGTTTCCACACCCAGAGATGGTAGTGATTTTGTTTTATACCCTTTCACGCAGATTGATAAGCCTTTTAGGGCTTATCAATATACTTCTCTTATTTAGCTTCTAGACCTTCGCAAAGGTTTGCGATCATCCTTTGCAGACCCTAAACAGGTGATTTATCTACTTATGCACTAGTGTAAATATTCTTGCCTCTGTATTTACCTCGATCGACTTAAGTATCTGATAACTTCAACATGAATTGAGATATTTTTCACGTAAATAGATATTATCACTTGCGTTCATATAACAGAGTAAATCATATAGGTTCATGCAGCAATATAACATTAAGTCATAAAGCCAATATTCTTCATAAAATAATTGCATGCATTCATAACAGAAGTAAATATATCAACACATGTAATTCCAGAATAATCCTCTTTATTAATGCTTCAGATCTTCTTTACAAACTCTAACTATCCTACACACACATCTGCAGGGGTCCACGGACTCAGCTACAAATTTCTACCCTAAGTCTCTGCGCACTTAGTTGCAGAGCATCTTTCCTACTCTAAGACTCTTCACTCTTAGCTCTTGCTGACCCATTACATCAACATCCATTACCAAATCTAATCTAAACTCCCTTAGACTCTTCTAAGACTTCCCTTTTTATACAATCCCATGGTCGGCGGACCATGGGGTAGATCTCCTAAAGCCAACAAGACTTACATAAAAGAAGGATGGAAACCCTTTATGACACTTTACATCTTCGCACTCCGTGACCACAAACTGTGGAGACTTTATGGTTTTATATAAAAACCTAGGCTTTGTGCCCCAAAACTTGTGATTTTAACCCCAAAATTGACTCTATGGGACCCATTCGCAACAATGAAGAAGGATGCATTTTCATGGATTCTAGAAGCAACAAAGGCCTTTGAACATATTAGAGAGGCAATGTTCCAAGCACCGGCTTTAGCCACCTTGGACTTCACAAAAACATTTATTGTGGAATGTGATGCTTCAACAAATGGAATTTGTGCTATTTTAATGCAAGAAGAAAGACCCATTCCTTTCAAAAGTCATCCAATCAAAGGAAAGTATTTACACAAAGCTATTTATGAGAAGGAAATGTTGGCAATACTAGATGCACTTAAGAAATGGCGACCCTACCTAATGGGAAGACACTTCAAGGCAAAACCAAATCATGATATTCTTAAAAACTTTTTAAAACATAGATTATCTTCAGAAGAGTAGAAAAAATGGGTCACAAAGATGTTGGGTTATGACTTTGAAATTGTCTACAAAAAAGGGAATAAAAATGTTGCGGTGGATGCACTCTCAAGAAAGGATGAGGATGTGGAAGCATTTCCTTGTGCTATTTCTATTATCCAACCAGATTGATAAGCGAGGAAAGGGATGAATGGAAGAATGACGAAGAAGTGTGGGCACTCATTCAAAAGTTACAACAAGATCCCAGTACATCTGATACATTTAGTGGAAAAATGATTCGTTATGGTACAAAGATTGCTTATACCTATGTAATAATTCCTAATTGAAACAAAATATTCTTATGGAATTGCAAACTTCTCCCTTAGAAGGGAACTCGGGATTTTTAAAAACTTACCACAAGGTTAAGAAGGATTTTTTTTGGGATGGCCTTAAACCATATATTCAAAAGTTTGTGGCAGAATGTTTGGTTTTCCAACAAAATAAGGTTTAAACAATTAAGACCCTAGGTCTATTACAACCTTTATCCATTCTAGGAAAGAGTTTCATCATGGTGGTATTTGACAAACTTATCAAGTATGCACACTTTTGTGCATTATCTCATCCATTTGAAATCATTACATTTTCTACCGCATTTATGGAAACAATTCAAAAGCTACATGGAAACCCAAAGATTATTGTAAGTGACAAAAATCCCATTTTCATTGGAAATTTTTGGACATAATTATTTTCTTATCTCCGTAGTCAGTTAGCTCATAGCTCATCTTATCACACTAAATATGATGGGAAAACTGAGATAGTAAACAATTTTTTGGATATCTTCATCACTTTGTCTTTGATAAACAAACACAATCAGTCAAATGGTTGCCTGTGGCTAAATGCTAATATAACACTTCCTTCCATACTACAACAAAAATGACCCCATTTATGGCACTTTAAGGATATCATTCACCATCCATCACATCATATTTAAGAGAAAATTCTAAGGTTCAAGCAATGGACAATCACATCGAGCATCGAAAACAAGTTATCCAACTCTTAAAGTATAACCTCACTTCGATGTACAATAGAATGAAACAATAGGAAGATCAACATCACATCGAAAGAAGCTTTTATGTAGGTGACTGGGTATTCCTATGGCTACAACCATATAAAATATTGTCCCTTAATAAAGCTAAGAAGGATAATAAATTATCACCAAAATATTATGGTCCATACAAGGTGTTTCAAAATATTAGTACTATGGCATACAAATTGGAGCTTCCTGTAGCTTCCCAAGAGCACCCAGTTTTCCATGTTTCATGTTTAAAGAAGGTTATATGTGACAAGCTACCAGTTCAAATAATATTTCCAGAACTTGACGAGGAAAGAAAGAATCATATTGGAACCTGAAGTAGTCACAGAAATAAGAAATTGACAGCTACAAAATCGATCAATTTTGGAGTACCTCATCAAGTGGAAGAACTTACCTGCTGAAGATTCCACATGGGAGGATGAGAATTTTATACAGAAGCATCCAGAACTACTCAAGCATTGAGGAAACCACTTTTTTGAAGGAGAAGGGCATGTTAGGTCGCTATAATACTATTGATTCCCCCATTACTATTGTCATTGTAGCCCTTATTCTTATTATTGTGCCCATATTGTCCCCATATTGTTATTAGTGTGCCCCATAGAAGCCCACTATTATTATTGTTGTGTTGTTATATTATTATTGTTATGTCAGATTTGATTATACTGTGATCCTTAGACTCATATATATCGAAAGGAGGTTTAGTCATTTGTATCATCCAAGAATTATTCATTTGTGTAATGTAAACGAGGTTGCCCCTTCGAAGAGGCTTATTTTGAAGTCGTTGATCTATCTTTTCTATCTTTTTGTGAGGTGGTTCATAACATGCTCCTTTTATAGAGGTGAAAAGAACCTAAAATGAAGGTGGGTATGTGTACATGGCTTCTTCTTAAAGTACACTCACAGATCATGAGGCATGGTTAATTGACTCAGGTGCATCCTTTCACTTCACTTGCGATAAGTAGTGGTTGTATGAGTACAAGAAATATGATGGTGATGGTGTCTCCTAGAGGATGTTAGGAAAGCTAGAATCATAGGATGCAGAAAATTAAAGTTGAAGTTCAAAGGTAGAAGGATTAAAACACTTCCTAGTGTTTTACACATTCCTACATTGGCGAGAAATTTAATTTTTGTAAGTAAGATGTTCAAAATTATATATTACAGAGCAATGGAACACATAAAATACTGCAGAAATATAAACACAAAAATGCATAAAACAAGAGAGACATAGATATATGTGGTTCACTCAGTTTGGGCTACGTCCACCCCGAACAGCTAGTCCTTCCTTTCTATTATCCAACAAAATGAAGAGACACAACCTACAACAGATCCATTGTAATATCCTCTGTTTTCTCTCACAGTCTCACCTCTCTGTTTCTCGCTCACATATATTACACAAAATCAATACAATTCCCTCATACAAAAAAAAGGGTTTCCTTCTAGGGCAAAATTCCTAAACTAAACATAAGTTCTGCCGTTATATCATCCACCTAATGAATGGCCCAGATTGACTAGAAATTACTATACTTTTACAAGGAAATTTTACATTAGTTTTTAGACAAGTCCCCCCCGCACCCGCCCACATGGAGGGGTGTACAAACTTCCTGGGGTATATATCTGGCTAAAACAAAGACCTTTGAACAATCATGCTCCACACACAACATAATATAGGTGATGTAGGTGTAAAAATAATGTTCAATAAAGATACCTGCAAGATGGTTAAGGGAAAATTGGTATCAATGCGGTTAGTTCAGATTGGAACTCTATACAAGCTTCTGGGTAGCATTGTTATTAATGACTGCAACAATTTTGTGGTTTCTGATAGTGGAGCAAAAAATCTAGTGGTCTCTGGAGAAAAGACTATGTTGTGGCATCAAAGACTCGGACATATTGCACATAAGGGCCTTTCAATATTTCATGATAATGGTATGGTAGAGAGTATGTCTAATTTCTCTGTAGATTTTTATTTTTGTGAACATTGTGTATATGGGAAGTAAAATCGGGTGAGTTTCCTCTAGTGTTAAGAGGGAAAAAGGGATATTAGAGCTTAGGCATAGTGATTTGTTTGGACCTTTATCGGTTCCATCACTAGGTAAGTCTATGTACTATGTATCATTTATAGATGACTTCTCGAGGAATACATGGATACATTTTTTTAGGAAGAAATCTGAAGTCTTTGACATATTTAAATAATTTGAGGCTCTGGTGGAAAATCAAACAGATAAGAAGATCAAGATGTTAAGGGAAGATAATGGTGGAGAGTTTTGCGAGAAGGAATTCAAAGAGTTATGTAATAAGTGTGGTATAGCACATTATAAGAGTACTCCATACATAACTTAGGAAAATGGAGTTGTAGAAAGAATTAATAAGACATTGATGGAAAAGGAAAGAAGCATGCTAAATGGTGCCGAGTTAGGACAAGAATTTTTGGCGCGGGTAGTGGCTATTACATGCTATCTATTTAACAAATCACCTTCATCAACATTGGAGGATAAGACTACACATGAGGTATGGAATTATAACAAACCCTCTCTCACACATATCAGGGTATTTGTTTGTGATGCATATGTACATGTTCCAAAGGAGAACAAAACCAAGTTGGATAGTAAATCTAAAAGGTGCATCTTTATTCGGTATAGATATGGTTTAAAAGGTTATAAGCTTTGGAACCTAGAAACAAGGAAGGTTGTGTACAACTGATATGTGGTCTTTAGAGAGGTGAAAGATGTTATTAAACATGAATTCATACGAAAGGAAAAGTAACCAAAGAAGATAGAGTTTCAACTAAAGGAGGAAGAATTAGACTATACAACATAATGTGAATCAAAAGAAAAAGAGCCACAATATCTAGTTTTTAGGAGATAAGATCGAGAGAGAAGGAAACCAGAGATGTTTATCGCATGTTATTTCTGTTCGAATTTTTCTTTATCTATTATTGATGATGATCCTTGAACTTTTAGTGAGGCAATGGATTCAGAGGATGGAAAATTTTGAAAAAAAGGCCATGGTTGAAGAAATGGAAGCCTTGGACAAAAATGAGTCTTGGGATTTGGTGGAGTTTCTAGTTGGAAGGAAACCCATTGCAAGCAAATGTGTGTTTAAGAAGAATATGAATGTAGAAGATAAGGTGGAGAAACACAAAACTCAGTTGGTAGCGAAAGTTTATTCCCAAGTGTTGGGAATTGATTTTGGTGATATTTTTCCTCCTGTTTCCAAGTTTGATCATATTAGATTACTTTTATCTATTGTTTCTTCTTTTGATTTTAAGGTAGAAAAAATGGATTTCAAGAAAATGTTTCTTCACGAGGATCTGGAATAATAGATATACATGAATAAACCAATAGGATTTGTTGTGAAGGTTAATTTTAACTAGTATGTAAGTTAAAAAAGTCTATGTATGGGTTAAAACAGTCACCAAGGATGTGGTATCAAAATATTGATACATATATATGGGGACTTGGTTTTACAAGGAGAAAATACTTTTACTATGTGTATTTTAAAATAACTGGTGGTTGTGTTATTTATTTGGTATTGTATGTGGATGATATGTTGTTGATTGGAAATGACAAAGAAATTATCCAGGATTGTAAGACCCAATTGTCCTCTAAATTTGACATGAAGTATCTTGGTGCTGCAAACTACATTTTGGGCATGGAAATTAAACAAGAGTGGAAAAAGAGGAATCTCTGGTTAAAACATAGGAAGTATGTAGAGACAATATTGCAGAGGCTTATTATGCATGATAGAAAACCGATGAAGGTTCATATTCATGTGGGTGTGAAGTTATCTGTTGAATAGTATCCTAGGAAACAAGAAGAGGAAGAGGACATGTCCCATGTTCCATATGCGAGTGTAGTTCGTAGCTTGATGTATGCAGTGGTATATACTAGACTAGACATTGCACATGCAGTGGGAGTATTGAGCAGGCTTATGTCAAAACTAGGGAAAGAGCCTTCGAAAATAGTGAAGTGGGTTTCTAGGTATTTGTGTTGCACTAATGATTATAGTTTGTGGTACCAAGGAAGACCAGGATTGGATAGAGTCTTGGACATATGTGGATTTTTTGATGTAGACTGGGCTGGAGATATGGATAAGAGAAGATATGAAAGTGGGTATGTGTTTAACCTATTTGGAGGAGGTGTCAATTGGATGAGAAAGACATTTTGTAGTGGAACTTTCAACTATAGAGGTTGAATACATGGCAACCACTCATGCAAGCAAGGAAACATTTTGGTTGCAAAGATTTCATTCAAGCATGGGGTTGGTACAATGAGCTATAAGGATAGATGTCACAACCAAAATACAATTTTATTGGTAAAGAACCCTACTTATCATTTGTGTACAAAGCACATTGATGTTTAATATCACTTTGTAATGGATATCGTTGAAGACAAAAAGGTGTTTCTGGAAAAGGTGGGCACTTTTAAGAATGTTGCAGATGCATTTACAAAGTTTGTGAGCACTAATAAGTTTTCTTGATGTAAAGAAACAATGTATATAATGTATTGTAAAATTGAAAGGAATATCATGAAAAATAAATCCATTTTTCCTAGTTTGGGTTCCAGGAGAAAATATCTCTGTATATTTTATGCTCTCACCATTGCATATCATTCTGTTTTAAGAATTTGTTTACATGTAATTTTTTTAAAGTGTTAAAACCTACAATTTCAATGTGCATAATGCACAAGCGAAGCATAAAATATATTTTTCTACACTAATGTTAAAAGGCCATGCACATACATGGTGGGAGATCCATACCAAGGCCCTTAGGATGAGAGAATACCCATAAATAATTAAGTAGGAGATATTCAAAAAAATCATCAAGTTCTAATGATATGATATCAAATCTGAACAAGACCAAATGATTTCATGGGATTATTATTAGCAGAGGGAAGGACATAGTATGTAAGACTACACTTAGATAGTTCTAGCTTCTTGAAACTATCCATTTAGTTCAGTATAAATCCCCATGACCTAAATGTTGTCATAAAATACTTGGGTGCTCTTCATAGTCACATAAGGAGGAAATTTATGCTATTTAAAGCCAATATCATTAATGATACCTATGTGTAAGCCTAATACATTGAATCTAGCATAAGGATGAAAGTTATATCATTTAAATATAACACCATTGACGAGGCATGTGTGTAGGCCTAATACATTGAATCTAACAAGAAAAGGGGGAATTCAAATGGATTAATGAAAGCATAACAATATGAAGTCTCCAAAAAGTAAGAAGAAGAAGATAAAATTGAAAAAATAATAAGATTGTTTCCATTACAAAAGTGTGCAAAGAATCCATTAAACACTGTGACCATTGTAGCATTGATGGTAACATAAATAAAAATGTTGGAAACTATATCCAAAGTTGAATCTGCAAAGTTATAATTTGGAGTAATATGAGAAAAGGAATATTCTTATTGAAGGAGAAAGGGATAAATAAAGAACCCAATATGTGGATGAAATATTTTCTACACAATGGTGTAGAAGGAGGTGAACCTAAGCAACATCCATCGCAAAGAGAAGGAGATGACACATTTATTCCATGTCAAGAAGATCATGGTGGGTGCTTTGTTAAATTTTAGTAAATAGAAAAATATCCTTTTATATGACTTTGTAGGTAATATTTGTTTAGACATGTTTGATCACCCTCATTCATGTTTAATTTTGTAGTTACGATTGATATTCATAATTTATTTTAGCCCTCCAAATAAAGGGAAAAGATAATTATGAAATAATTTCAAGCTGGCTCTAAGAGAGGGAAAATGAATTTTTAAATTCAAATTATTTTTTCCTCCAAAAATGAAAATCAACCCTCCATAAGATTGGGTCAACTCTAGCAAGGGACACACCAATTACGCCTCATCAACAACTATAAATATGCCACTCATCCTCCTCCCAAAAACATAATTCGAGTCACTGTTCTTTTGTTCATGCGAGCTTATTTATGAGGCAGACATCTAAGGTAGGCCGAATATGATGTAGAATGAATCTGAGGCATAATGAATTTGTGGTAGATAGAACTTTGAGGTAGGTTGAATGTGACACAGACTGAATCTGTGGTAGACATAAATCTAAGGCATAGTAAATCTAAGGTAGACCAAATTTCAGGTACACATCTGAGGTAGGGAAAATATTTGGTAAAATGAGCTCTGAGGTAGGATGAATATGAGGCAGATAAAATCTAAGGCAAACATCTGATGTAGGTTGAATATGAGGCAAGTCGACTTTCTAGGAACGTTATTGAACCATGTTTGACTTAGGATTTTCTATTAGTTAGTTGAATTTATTTTGTCTATAAGGATTGACAGACCAAGAAGTAACTCAAAACAATTCGTTCATTTCATTTAGGTTGGTGTTTATTATATACATGAGGGAGAGACTATTCATTTAATCTCCCGGTGGCTATTCATATTCTCTATTATTTATTTACATCAATTTCAGTTATTCACCCAATCCTGATGATTAGGTGTCAACGTTCCCCCCTAATCTGAAGGGATGTTCATGAGTCCAAGCCTCATCCTGAATCTTTCAAGCTTTTCTCTTCCAAGCGCTTTGGTGAATATTTCTGCAATTTGTTCGTTCATGGAACAATGGTGGAGATGGATTGTTTTGGCCTCAACATGATGACAAATCAGATGATATTTAGTATTGATGTGCTTCGTTCGATCATGGAACTTTGGGTTCTTGGCCAACTTTATTGTAGAGGTATTGTCAATCATGAGTGGAGTTGATTGTACTTGTTTTACCTGCAAATATTCAAGAATTTTCCTGAGCCACACAATTTCTTTTGTTGCCTCAGCTGCTGCCACGTATTTTGATTCTGTTGTGGAATCTACTGGAATTGATTGTTTGTTTGATCTCCAAGAGATAGCTCCTAATCCAAGACTCATAACATATCCTGAAGTAGATACCCCAATTTCTTTGTCTCCATCAAAGTCTGAATCAGAGTATCAAATCAAGTTGAAGTCATCCACCTGTGTATACTTGATTACAAAGTCTTGAGTTCCCTTCAATTACCTTAGAAATCCTTTTGCAGCAGACCAATGTCCCTCACAAGGCTTTTGCATAAACCTAGAGAGGATTCCAACAACAAATGAAATGTCTGGTTTGGTAGTAGTTAGGTAGTTGAGACTTCCTACAAGTTGTCTATACTTTGTTGCATCCTCAAAATTCTTTTCCTTCAATAGATGTGAGCTTTAAGTTTTGTTCCATTGGAGTAGTAAGAGGATTGCATTCTGTCATGCCAAAACTATTCAAAAAATCTCCAATGTACTTCTTTTGAGAAAGAAATATGGACTTTAGATGTCGAGTTACTTCAATACCAAGATAGTAATGAACATATCCCAAATCAATCATTTCAAAACTTTTCCCGAATTCCTTCTTTATGGATGCAATGTAGCTTTCATTTTTCCCTGTCATCAAAAGATCATCTACATATACCACAAGATATACAACTATTTTGCAAACTTTCTTGATAAATAAAGTTGCATCATCAAGATCATAATGTTTGAAATTGAGTTTCAGAAGATGCTCAGTTAGTTTTTCATACCAGGCTCACGATGCTTGTTTGAGGCCATACAAGGATTTAACAAGTTTGCATACCTTATGTTTACATCCTTTCACAACAAATCCTTCAGGCTAGGACATAAAAACAATCTCTTTTAGATCTCTATTCAAGAAAGCAATTTTTACGTCCATTTAATGGACTTTCCAACCATTTTTAGCTTCTAGGGAAAAGAGTGTCTGGATGGTAGCCCATTTTGTTGTGGGGGAAAAAGTCTCCTCATAATCGACCCCTTCCTTCTATGCAAAACCTTTTGCCACAAGCCTGGCGTTGTGCTTGTCAAGTGAGCCATCAACTTTATACTTATTCTTGTAGACCCACTTGCAGCTAATTGGTTTGGTTCCTAATGGAGGATCAACCAGCTTCCAAGTGCCATTCTTTATGAGGGCATCATACTCCTTTTGCATTGCTTCTTTCCATTCATCAATGAGAA
>APFE030604347.1:69810-92170 GCA_000404065.3 Pinus taeda
GCTCAACAACATTGTCAGTTTTGGATGATTCAAGGAAAATTACATCTCTAGATACAATAAATTTCTTATTTACTTCATCATAGAGGCGATATGCTTTGGAGGTGCTTGAATACCCCAGGAAGATACACTTACGACTTCTAGCACCAAGTTTGTTTCTATGTACCTTTGGTATCAAGGCATAACAGGTGGAACCAAAGACCCTGAGATGCTTTACAGAAGGAACGTGCCCATACCACATTTCATATGGAGTCTTGTTTCTAATAGAATTAATTGGACATCTATCCTTTATATATGTAGCACATAGAACAGCATCAGCCCAAAAAATTAGTTTTACATTTTTGAAGAATAGCATGGAGCGTACCATATTTAAGATTGTCCTATTCATTCTTTCAGCTACACCATTCTGTTGGGGATTATAAGACACAGTTGTTTTATGTTTGATCCCAGGCGAAGATAGTTTTCGAATTCATATGATGTGTATTATTTTCCATTATCAATGTGAATAGACCCAGTATGAGATTGTGCATCATTTTCAATCAATTATGAAAGTTCTTGAATGTTTGAAAAGCATCATATTTGTTCTTCAATAAATAAACCCAACACATTTTGGTGTATTCATCAATAAATGTCATCATATATTTATTTCCATTTGCAGAAGGAATAGGCATTGGACCACATAAATCTGAATGAATGAGTTCAAGTTTTCTATGTGCTCTTGAATGTGAATCATGAAAAGACTGTTTTCTATGCTTTCCAGAATGCAAGCATCACATTGCTTAAATTTCCTAGGAATTGTAGGCAAACCAACAACACCATTTTTCTTCAACAAGCAGAGGTTGTCATAGTTTAAATGTCCAAATCTAGCATGCCATAATAAACTTGATGGAAGTGTACCTTCTTCATAATAAGAATTGTATGAGAAATGTTG
This sequence comes from Pinus taeda, assembly GCA_000404065.3. Classification (NCBI taxonomy): domain Eukaryota; kingdom Viridiplantae; phylum Streptophyta; class Pinopsida; order Pinales; family Pinaceae; genus Pinus; species Pinus taeda. The sequence continues at coordinate 70,739 of APFE030604347.1, forward strand.
TGTACGAGCAGAGGTACCTTGTAGCTTGAGAAGCCTTTATTCTTCTATTCCCCTCATGGCAAGTGAGTGGTCAGATGCTTTTCTCACCTCAAGCTTGCCATCAAACATATGAATGGAGTGACCTTGATGGCAGATGTGGACCCCGATGGCTTGATTTTTGATTGGTCTGCAAAGTATACTGCTCCATCAACATTGTCAGTAAATTCTTCAAAATAATATTTTCTATGAGTCATGAGGCAAGTTGCTCCTGAATCAAGCAACCAATCATTTTTTCAAGAAGCAAGTGAAGCATTAAATAAGTCTTCATTTACTTTTATATTACATTGTGCCACAACATAATGAGAGGATTCAGGTGCTTTACCCTTTTCTATGTCACTAGTTTTACCTTTCTGTTGGTTTCTTTGCTACTCAATTTTGTCCCATGGTAACTTGCATGTAGAGGCATCATGTGATCCATTTCTTTTGCAGCGTATGCAGTGCAAGTCTACCTTTTCTCCTTGAGAGAGTCTAACACCCCCACCTCTAAAATATCTTCCTCTTCCTCTTTGACCACCTCTTCCTCTGGAAGAATCTTGAGTAGGATTATTTTCTTTATGAGCAAGGCACACAACCTCTTCAGAAGATTCAAGGGCTGTCTTCTTTCCAAAAGCCTTCTCTCTTTCTACAAATTTTTTTACAAGAGAGTCAAAGGTAATATCTTTAAGATTTCCATTTGCTTGCAATGACTCAAGATAATTAATGCTGCAATTAATGCATAGGCTTTGTTGTTATTATTTTCCCAAATGGTGAGCTCTTTGTTTGAGGTACGTTGTTCTGGCTCTTTACCTCCATCTCCAATACACACTTCTTTCCACAACTTATTGAAAATGAGGGTGTGTTTTTATCATGTGAGACCACTCAGGATAGTTCTCCTTGCAGTAAGAACTATTCCCACAATAGATATGATTGAATTCACACTGTAAAAAACTTTTGCTGGCAGAAAACTCTGTGTACTGTTTTAAAAAATACTTCTACTGGAAAAATGTAATTTTGATGTAAAAAAATCATAGGTCAGGTTCTTGTGCACATGATCATTAAAATATAAATAATCTTTTTTATCCCAACCAACACATTAATCAATTTTTTACAAGAGCTCAACCCATATGGTTATTGCAGCGACATTCGACATTCTCCAAAAAACACACACAACTAGTGAGGCAGTGTGGGAAAACAGTATGGCTACTGGTGGAGAGGCAGAGCACATGTACTAAAATGATGTATTAAAAATAGTGCATTAAAACTATCCAAAAGCCACAAACCATGATTGTATACACTATTCAGATACCTCCTACGCATTTATGTATATGAAACACTGTTTTTATTTTTTATTTTTTGGATAAAACCTTTAAATATATATCAACGTCATATATATCAAAACGGTGGCTTTATATATACCAAAAACATTGCAGCCCCAGCATGTCAAAAAATAGAGGAATGCTCACCGCACCTGAAAGGGATGGCTTCCACCACGCTTTCGTTGCACAAGACCGTGATCACCTCTGCCTTCCATTCATGCGCTATTGATGAGGAGTCTTCAGAGACCTTATGTGTCTACACAGTAGCTCTTGCCATACACTAGCCCACTGACTACAAGGACATCACTATTCCAGCTAGACGTTTGTCCAGACCAGATGCAAGGTCAGTCAAAATTACTTCTGCATTCACACCATGAGCTTCTAAAATCTTCTTTGTAACTTCAATAGCTACAGAGCTAATGTCAGTAGCAAAATATTAGATCCTAGCACCTTCCCCAAGCATAAGTGCGAATGATGTTATCACATATCTAGTCCCACATCCGAGTTCTAAACACAAGCTTGGTTGAACTTCCTCAAGATCGAGTTTGAGTAGGCTATCTACAAGTGCAAATGAATCATGACAAGGCTCATAAACTTCTGAGTGGCATCCAACAAGACGAATGTCAGCACCCTTCCTACGTAAGGTAGAGGGGGAAACTAAACTTTGGCTCATGTTCTGGTCATTGCTACTAACTTGGGATGTATGCACAAGAGCAATTCAAAAATGAAGAGCACCAGCTTTCATTTGAAAAAACGCATATGACAACATTCACACACCAGTTTTAAGCATTCACGCCAGGTCTCTTGAGAGAGGACGCAGACTTGAGAGAGGGAACAGACTTTAAAAACACATACAATATCAAAAAAAAGTATATGACACTGCCTAGAGCAGGCTTCAGGAAACCAGGTAGAATATAGGTAGGAAACTAACACTAGGAGTTACACAAAAACTAATTTCGGGAGCTGGCTCTAATACCATGACAGACCAGGAAGTAACTCCTCAAAACAATTCATTTATTTAATTTAGGTTGGTGTTTATTATATAGATGAGGGAGAGACTCTTCATTTCATCTCTCGATGACTATTCATATTCTTTATTATTTATTTACATCAATTTCAGTTATTCAACCAATCCTGATTAGGTGTCAACAAGGATTAAATTATAACTCTTCGTTTAAGTGAATAATTTCTCCAAGGAAAAACTTGTTGGGTTTTCTGAGGGAAAAATTAGTGTGTCTCTTGCTTGGATATCTCTTTATGATCCTACCAAATTTTTGTTTCTACTTTTGATGTCTTATGTGCAATTTCTTGATGATGAATGAAATATATTGATGAGCCTCGGTATTGCAACAAGAATGCTGCAACTCCCAAGGCTACCAACTTTAATTATCAACCTGAAGGTCATACAAACTTAAGAGTTATTGGAACTATATGTGTAGCATACAATGTTTCCTTACTTTGATGTCATGATTTAATGGAGTGAATGTAATAAAATCAGATCCTAAACTAATTGCAAAAAACGAAATACCTGAAATGGAAACCTTAACCTATTGCAATAGAGAAAATACAAGGAAATGAATCTATTCCAATTGCATAAAGTAAATCTCATGAATTAAATGTCAATAATTACATTTAAAAGAGTTTAGGTCCATTAACAAAGTTCATTGGATGTAGAAATCATCACTGTATTATCCATTTCATAAATTTGTCCATTAGACCAAATCACTGAAATGTTTTGCATGGGTAACAAGGCAAGTCCTAATTGATATTTAGTATTCCATAATGATTTATTTAGAGCCTATGGGTCTTCATTCAACCCTAAGCAACAATAACCAAGCTTCTTGAGCGAATTTTTGCAAGTATATACATGTTGGAAGGCTGCTCTAGGAGATCATGTAGTTACTACAGGAAACTGCAGATTTACTATATGAAACTATAATTCACCAAATGACAAAGAAAATAAAATCCAAATTTGATGGGACTTTTATTTTATTTTATTTAAGATGTCTTAGATCTCCATTCCAAGTGGAATCAATAAAAAATACCTATGTTAACCCATTCTAAAAAATAGCATAAAATTACTAGTCTAAAATCTAGAACTTCGAGAACTAGTGAGCTAGTAAATCTATCAAATGTCTAACCTAATCAAGTGAAAATGCAATGGGGTAATTTTTTATTAACTATAATTTTTTTTTGATATAATTCAAGTGGAATCAACTTGATTGAATCTTGTTAGAATTCTCTAAAAATTAGCATAAATTTACTGTTATTTGCCACAAAGGACTTTTGGAAATCAAGATTTGGGAATAAGAAAAATAATCCAAGTAACTCAATGATTACTATGACTTTAAAAAGTTATTCCAAGGATAAAATTATTCTTTTGATCCTAAAAAAGAACTTACTTCAACCATTTAACCCAATACTACAACAAGAAATCATCAATACTAAATGCAGGAATAGAAAAAACAAGAACAAGAGATGCATGTGAATAAGAAGTGAAAGGAAGAAAAGTAAATGATACAAAAGGGCTTCTGAGGCCCCTAGTATGGCCAAGCCCAAGGAAAATCAGATTCCTATGAAGGATACCAGGATTTATAAGATGAAAATGGCACCAATATTCATTATTTCCATCAATACAATTACGTCCCTGCAAGAAATGAAAGTGGAGCTGCAAAAATATGAGTTATCTCCATAAGAAGACTACGAAAAATCTACCCCTAGGGGAAAATTCGACTTGGAACTTATAAAAAATGACTAGGAAGCATTCCTCATGAAAGGAGGAAGATTTCCCCACCAAAATCCCTTAATTAGTGGTTCTGGTTCCCAATACTAGATATTTGCATCAAATGACACGGAACACATTCCTAGATTTTCTCAGTCATTGGAGCTCCAAAATCTGTGCAATTATTTCAAAATTTCTTCTTGATTTTTTTTTTAATATTGACGCTTCTGTAGTAGGGAACAAGTCCCTAAATTATCTCCTTCTCCAAATCTTAATAATCTTCCCAATATTCTCACAATATTCCACAAAAATAAATAATATTAGGCCCAAATATGCAATTATCCATAAACCTTCCTAATGAACATATTAAAGTTAAAAATATATTATCTAATTCAAAAAGAGAGGTTTAATGTGTTGAAGGATGGTCAGATTGGCCTAGAGGCCCATCATACCCGCTGTTGAAAGTGTTTCTCATCCTCTGAGCAACTTAGCAAACTCATTCTGCATCATTCATGGCCCTGGTGGCCTCTCTCCTATGCATTCCTTAGTCCTTTCTCTTAAGAATCTTGGCTGTAAATTTTGCAAGGACAAGCACAAAAATGTATTCATTCTTTTCATGATTGTTTAAAAGCCTTTCAAGCAAAAAAAACATAACTTTCCTCTTTTCAAGTGACCTTTGTTGGCTTGTAGATCCATTTTATTCATATCCTCTCCCTTGAAACCTTCATTCCATTTTCACTCATTTTCCCAAAACTGTTTATGTATAGAAAAATCATGGTGTTTCTTGAGACCATTAGCCTACCTTCTTCCCTTTATTTAAGATGAGTTCTTGAATATATTTCAGTTTGACAAGGTCTTCCACATCCTTTTCCAACCTCCTGCTACTTTTTTCCACCATTTGGACACCTCTGAAACCTTAAAAACACCTTTAGATGATAACCAGGGCATCCTATAGTAATTCCTGTAGTAACTACAAGAAACCCTGTAGCAGCCCGTTTAAACCTGTTTTGAGTAGAAAGATAGCCTGAGCCTAGGGTAGGCCCTCAACTTGACTTCCATGCCTTTCTCCCCTTTATATAACATATTTTATGCCTTGGACAAAAGCTAGAAAGAGATTAGAGACCTCTTGGAAAGCCTCTTTTCATCACTGCAGTTTGAGTTCTATTTTGATGGTGAATGCCTTTTTTCATTTTGTTGCCTTCTTATCTTTTCTGACTTAAATGATTGCCTTGGAGTTCTCTATTTTTATTAGGTCTCTCTTAGGCACTGCCATTTTGGTTTTTAACACAATTTGTTCCTTTCTTCCTTCTTGTATTTGCATTCTTCCTTGCAGCCATTCCTTCTCTTTTAGGGCCTTCGAGTTATATGGGAGTGATGAGAAATGATGTAGAGTGTTTGGAGGATGATGCTAGGGCTTAGAGGGAGTAGTGTATGTTTGTGAAAATGGAGAGGATGTGCTCTTTGTGTTTTTTTCAAGAAATTTTCAAGGTGAGACAGAGTGTAGGTTTTGTTATTGAAAAATATTAATTTTTTCCTTATGAAATGGGATGGATGAATGATGGATAGATAGTGGATATTAAGTGTATGGAGGTCTTAGAGTGTTGTGGTGAGTTGGATTTTGCACAAATTTCATCTTTTAACTGTTGTTCCAAATTGCGTGAGTGAAGGAGTTAGATGTATTAACTATTTGAAGGTGGTAGAGACTACTAACCTATCATTAGCTTATAAAACCTCATATTCCATGCATTGCCAACAAATTTCTAACTATAATATACTCAAGAGAAGAGGTCAAGAATATTGCATACTTGTACCTACTGATGATTGCAGGAGAGGCATGCATGCTGCTGTTGAGTTTATGATCGATCCATGGTCCTCTAGAGGTGATAATTTCCTTTGTTGGCTTCTACAGATGTCTTCATAGCTTAGTGATTATAAACCTATGTCTTCTAGTTACCATGAGAAAATTATCTTAGTCAAATCCTACCTTCTTGGAGTGTTGAGTTGGGCCATGGGTGATGTTCACCTTCCCCACACTTTTCAAAACTGTCATACCCCTTACCAAAAATTCATTTCACCTTTCATACCTTCGTATAGACTTCAACTAGTTTCTTGTAGAAAACCAGGACATCCTGTAGTAAACAAGGACATTCTGTAGTAACTACAGGGAACCTTATAGAATCCTGTTTAAACCCATATCTCCCAAATAGTATACTACATTGACCTAGAATTTTTTGAGCATGTCTCCATCATACTTATGCACCTCCCCAGTAAAAAAAAAATTGACCAATGGATGCACGAATCTCGAGAAAAACTATAAATGGTTTTAGGTGATGGAGGTCAATTTATCGAAAAATATGTAATGACATCCTCCCAAATTTAGTGGGCATATTACAATCATCCACATGCATATCCCCATGAAACAACTTTGCAAATAGATGCACAGATGTCGATAGGTGATGGAGGTCAATTTCTCGAAAATTATGCACCAGAATTTGTTGAAATTGCTTGGGCATGTCACTATCATTCATATGCATCTCCCCATGAAACAATTTGGAAAATGGATGCATGGTTTTCAAGATATGACAAAAATAATTTTCTCTATGTTTTCTTGCTTCCTATAGTAACTACAAGATCTTCCTATAGCATTTTATGATAACAAGGAAAATGAGTGGTAAAATCTTGGGAATGATGAGTGGATGGTGGAAATAGATGAGGGTGATGGATTGGCATGAGCTTTTCCCTTCTGGAGAATTTGAGCAAAGGAGGAGAAAGTCAAAGTTTGACTTCCTTTAACTATGCTTTTGATCGACTTTTCTTTTGGTGTCTATCTTTTTTTTGTTACTTGCAGAGGTTGGAGAACACCTGAATTCACAAGAGAGAGATACATGGAGAAAAGTTTTTTTATTTTTTATTTTTTTTTTCTTCTAGGCCTATTATCCGCATCAATGAGGTTTTCAACTAGTAGGTCTTCCTAGGTGCCTCAAAGGAGGTTTTCACCTAGGATCTTTTATTTTTATCCTTTTTCTCTTTTTTCCAACCCATTTATTGCCTCATGGAGTTTTGCAATCAATGAGACAATCTTAGGCACCTAAAAGGAGGTTTTAACTTGAGATTTTATTCTTTCTCTTATTTTTCATTTTGTATTTATTTTCCTCTCTTACTTTACTTGAAAAACGAAATCTCTTTCAAGTATAAGAATACTTCCATTGGAGCCACTTGCATAACTGGATGACAGATAAAATCACGTGTAGGCTCGGAACATATTCTTTGACAAGTACTAGAATGTAAGAGACCAGATGCTTTGACATTGGTGATATCAAGCACAGTTCAAGAATAGAGTATTGCTGCAACATAGTGACTGTCTAGAACCATATTTAAATATAGTTGTGATGCCCCCTGTCCACTTGTTGATTTGGATAATCTTAGATGTCTTCTTCCATGAAATTCATATCTTATTTTTGCTGATTATTCTCTTGAACACATAGAGGATCTGATTGTAAACATGAGGGCACTTTCTCAATCTCTAATTCTAATGTCTTCTCTTTGTCAAGAGCTACCCATGATCCTTTGATATTCTCATTTGAATCTTCATTTTCTGCATGTTGTTTGTTGGTCACTTTAATTTCTTATTAATTTAAACAACCAAGTACTACACGAATTGTCAACCCAGGGAATTCTGTTTATTTCAAAGGAAATCACACACTGTATATGCTCAATCCCAAAAGCGATGAAAATTTGTAGTAACAATGACACTAATCACGCCTTGCTTTAAACAAATTGAAGTTCTACTCTGAGTTACAGCAGGAACAATCTCTCTATTGCAGACAATTATCAAAAGAATCCTGGATTACATTAAAAAGAAGAATCTAGGAAAAGAGATCAATCTGTAGAGGAAAAGACTAATTGTGCTATGACAGAGAACAAGACCCTATTCCCCAAGCAGGAATCTTCAGAACCTGTTCCTGATTACCATGCTTTACAAATATGTAAACCAGATTACCAATTAAAATAACCATTGATTCCCTATGAATGGATTTATGAAATCAATGCAATAATAAAAAAGAAACAGAGTTTCAACAATAGATACAGAGTTCCAATAACGCATAAGTAATTTCAACAAATGGAGTTTAACAAGGCATGAATGAAAAATAACACTTAACACACTGTAGAAATTAATAGGTGAATCTTGTGAGGAAGGTGGGCCCTTTCCTTCTCACAAGATTCCCCAGAAAAAGGAACTAAGAAGAAGTGTTCAAAACAATATTTTATTCATCTGTCAATGTATCATATTACAAAAATATTCAAGTTCCTTTTACTTTTAGCTAGACCTTTCCATAGTCTCCTCCCTTGCTAATGCTGATGTATCCTCTATTTAAAGAGGAGACATCTATTATACATTTGATTACATTATAAATCCTATTCTTAACCAAATATGCTAAAATAGGATAATTGGTTCTTCCATTAGCAAAATGTTGTTACAGTGGTTGCGACAATGTCGACTTTGGAATGTAGTTGTTGCAACCAGTGTAACAGCTCCTTCGATGATCTCTTCTTGTTGCTATTGAATCTGAAATGCAAATCACAAGCTGTTTCACCAATGGTATTTGCACACTATTCTAATTGTTTCAGCAATGTAGACCGCACTGATAAATCCACAGTCTTCAGAATATTTCAACAACTATATATTTCCGATCAATGGTTAATTATGAAAGTAATGTAAAATTATAGGTAAAACAAATTAAACATATAGTAATGAGAAGAAAAGTTATATACCTTTGGAAAGTGGATTAAAGTAATAACATAGACTTTAAATATGGACTGAAAAAGGGTGGAATGATAGAAACATATGTGAGCAAAAAAGGTACAATGTATGGTCCTAACATCCCCCCCAACTGAAAGGGTTGTATGTCCTCATGCAACTTCACTCTGAATATGAGTCTGGGTACTGGCCCTTAGAGTGCAAATTACTTAAGCAATAAATATAGAAGGTACTGTCAGTTAGATCTATGAACCCTTGCACATTTTTTAGCCTCTGCCATGCTACTGCTTCTTCCTTTTTAGTCAACCTGTAATGAGCCTTATATTCTTGTGCTGGCATCCATAGAAGAGGAAAATGAAAATGATACCCTATCCAATTTTTAGCACTTTGTTGAACACATATGATGTAATCAAGTACCCTTGAGATTTCTGCTTCAAAATTAGGGGGACTGAAGGGGTTATGCTCCTGCCTTCGTTAGAGGACTATTGCCAAAATAAGTTGTTTTCTTTTAAGGCAACAACTTCCTTGGTCTTAACAAAGTGTTGGCAGTCTTGTAGCATTGTTTCTTGTAGTTTCCGGATGTGTTCAACCATCCCTGGTTCCTTAAAAAATTGATGATACTCTACAACAGAAATAGCATAATTTTCTGGCTCTAGTTGAATCCACAGGAGATATTTGTCTTCATTATGTCTTTCTACAAGAAAGGCAGTCTACCATGTGATCTGATTAGCAAGGAAGGAGGCAAATGTCCTGATCTGAACATCACCAACCAAAGGGTTAAGATTGAGCTTCCTATTTTCAGGGATACCTTCATTGTGGAGATAAAATTCATAGAGCAAATGTTGATCACTGGTGGATGCTTGTGTGAAAGTTTTCACAAACTGCTCGGGTGTAAATACTTCATGAGGTCTCCCATTTTTAATTACCTTTATTTCAAAGAATGCTAAGCGTTCGACAAGAAAAAGAGAATAATTGGAAGATGGTTTCCTCGCAGCTAATAATTTCTGAACCAAATCAAATATAAGGAGTAGTTTACTTTTTAGCTCATTATTCTCTTTCTTCTAGGCACGAGAATGTTGGAGTACTTGCTCCAAGACTTCCCGGTTTGAATATATATGATTTTTCTAGAGTAATTTATGCTCTTGCAAGATCTTATCTTGTGAAATAACATATGCTTTCTTCCATTTTTCCATTATTTGGTGCTTATCCTAAGATTCAATTTGTTTTTTAGTACTGCAAGTGGTAGGCTGAGACATAGTCTGAGTAGAAACAATTATAGTAGGCCGAGGTACAGTCTGAGTAGAAACGATTACAGTAGGTCGAGGTATAGTCTGAATAGAAACAGTTACAGTAGGATGAGGTATAGTCTGAGTAGAAACAGTTACAGTAGGCCGAGGTACTTTTGGTTTAACTTCTTCTTCAGAAATTTTTGAAGGCCGAGGTACTTGTGGTTTAACTTCTTCTTCAGAAATTTTTGAAGGCTGAGGTACTTGTGGTTTAGCTTCTTCTTTAGAAATTTTTGAAGACCCTATTAGTTCTTATGTGACAGTAGGGCATTCCTGTTTGATTTCAGAAGATGTTGATGTAGGGGAGGCTCCAGGCAGTGGGATTTCAACTATTTTATACCCTGCTTGATGATAAATGTTACCACATTGGCTGCACATATATTCCTTATACTGATATTCCTTTGCATTTTTCTTAGCCATGGATGCTACATGGGCTAAAGTATACAAATTAAGCTTTTCGTCATAGACTTCCCTTGCCATTACTAATTTTTGCTTATAAACTTTGAGTTTTGATTTTAGAAACTCGTTTTCCTGTAAAAGGGAAGCCAGGGTGACTGGGTTTTGTGTAACAGTCACAGTATTAGTAGTCGGTTCTTGTGTAACAACGACGTGATGTGTAGCATTTTGGTGTCTAGATTTTGTATATCAGTAGCTGGTTCTTGTGTTACAGCCATAGTTGATTCTTGTATGGTAGCTATAGCAGGTTCTTGTGTGGTAGCTACTGAATGAGTAGTTGGTTCTTTTGTAACAACTACGTGATGTGCAGCATCCTGAGCATCTAGATTTTGTATATTAGCAGCTAGTTCTTATGTTATAGCTGTAGCTGGTTCTTGTGTGGCATCTACTGAATGAGTAGCTGGTTCTTGTTTGGCAGCTACTTGTTCTGAAAGAAATGATGTCATAAACTCCTGGGCATCTGATTCTTGTGTTTCAATGCCTGAGGGTGAAACAGGTAAATATTCTGGGACTTGGGACTGTGGTGGGGTATGGGATTTTAGACGAATAGGTTGAGAATTTAGGATAGTGGCAATAGTTTCCACTTTAGTTGACGCCATCATTTGTCCTCGGGGTAAAATGGTAGGAAGGGGTAGTAATTTTCCTTTTATGAGTGGGCTTTTTCTAAGGGGGAGGGCTATCAGAAATGGTAGCTAGTTTGGTTGAGGCCCTCATTTGTCTTTTTGATAGGAAAATAGTCTTAGTTTTCCTTTTTCTTTTTAGAATAGAAAGGGGAAGGTTATCTTCAAAATCATCACTAGGGATATGAACAGTAGGATTAGATGATTCTACTAAATTGTGGGATGGAGTTGATATGGTGGGAGGGTTAATTGGATCAATTAACTCTGCTGGTGGAATTTCTGGAAGGTCAGGGATTTTCTCTGGTTGCTACTCGTGGGGATTTTCAAGGCTTTCTTGAGGATTTTCAGCAACTTGCTAAGGGATTTTAGCAGCTTCTTGAGGAATTTCAGCAGCTTGCTCAGGGTCTAGGGGTGGATTGTTTAGAGGAGGGTTTTTCTAAGCAAAACCCCTCTGAATCAGTAGCTGAACAAGAGGGTGATGGGTGAGGGAAAGGAGTGGGAATTTTACCTGTCTGCAGTAATGTGACATATTTCTAAGACACCCAAGTAAATACTAAGGAATATTTAATAGTCGACCATGTCTCAAATGATTTAATAAGACAAAGTCATGCTGATAGACTACTTGGTAGCGACCTTCACAAGTAAGGTAATGTTTGACGAATTTAGCAACCTTCAGCCACAAAGGTGGTAATGAGTGAAGTCAAACACCTCGGCCTTTGGGATTGACTCATTCTCCTGGTAGAAGAAAATCATGTTGTGCATTTAGAATAATATGCTTGCGACTGAACCATCATGTGCTAGTGACCGACAGACCTGAAACCTATGCTATGTCACCCTCTGAGACTAGAATTCGAACTCCCTCGACAATAGATTGATCTTCCTGTATATTTCGTGCAAATTCAAGGACCTGTTGTGGATCAAATTCTTGAAGCCTTTTTAAATATCCCATCCATCATGTCTGCTGAAAAATATGATATGGCTCTAGATATAATTCAAGCAGAGCTATCAAGCTAGGATCAAGTCGAATAGCATGTCATCCCATAGCTAACTAGCTTTGGTAAAATGCACAGTTAAAAACCAAGTTACCACACTTCGGACAGAGTAAATTTTGCGAATGAGAACATGGAGTAACAATGAAGAGGTGAGGTAATAAGACAGGATAATGGGTAAGAAAAATGAAGGTAATTGGCTGGCTGTGAAATGATGGTGTATAGTTTCGGTATTCCGCCCAACTACGGCTGAAATAATGACTTTAAATGTATGGGGATTGTGATAATGATGAACATAATCTTCTCATTTAACCATAGTTTAATTGTACTTACACATAATATTTACATACCTCATGTTTACCTTTAATTCATATTTCGAAAAATATAGTGGCCGCTCATAATAGATCAATAATAGTCACAGAAGAAGCTTTTGAAACATGAGGGAGATTATATTGGAGGTCTATATAATCATAGGAGAAGGCAGTGAAAGGAAAAAATTAGCATAAAAATGGAAGAAAGTGATTTTTATGACGGAAAGTGTTGTATGGTGATGTTTTTGAAAAGAAATGGTGTTTTAGCAATGGGAAAATGGGTAAAGGGTGGTGTTTTAGCAATGGGAAAGATAGGGAAAACATTACTGAAGTGTGTGTTCCAAGAATGGGAAAAATAGGGAAAATTTTGCTGAAGAGTTTTGTTTTAGCAATGGGAAAAATAGGGAAATTGTTGCTCAAGAGTGTTGTTTCAGCAATGGGAAAAATACGGAAAATGTTGCTGAAGAGTGATGGGAAAAATGGGGAAAAGAAATGAGGGGAATTAATGATGGAAATGTTATTGGATGATGGGGAAATGAACTATGGATGGATTGAAATGAGATGAACAATGCTTCACAAGATGAAGCTTGGATCTACTTGTAGTAGGATTGTCCTTTCCAATAAGCCTTTTCTAGAATCTACAAAATAATCAATTGTAACATGCCAGCCCTTGACATGGATTATTAGTTAAGAAATCTAATCTAATGCTAACAATACAATGCAGAAAAATTAAATGTAATGAGGGGCAGAAGGATCCCCCAAAAAGAGATAATGTGAATCTGCCGTGCAAGTGGCATTAAAATCCTCTTTGAAAATGGGTCGCTGGTACAAACGGAGCCGATGACCATTTACTAATAACATTGTTCTAGATTCATCAATTGTTAGGAGCCTTACTGTTCCATTGGGAAAAACAGTGTGTATTTCGTAAGGTCCCAACCATCTTGTACGTTGTTTCCCTTGAGAATTTTCAAACCGAAAATCATACAATAAAGCCCAATTACCTTTTCGGAACTACTTATGCTTGATGATTTTATCATGCCATTTTTTTCTTTGTTGTTGGATCATAGTTGTTTGATGAATGGCATCTAACCTCTTTTCATCCAATTCCTAAAGTTTCTACAACCTGGCTGTCTATGCATCAGTCAAATCAAGGTTAATAGATAAAGCAATTCTTAAGGTTTTAAATTCAAATTCCACAAGAAAAATAATGTTTTTACCATAAACCAATTCATAGGAAGAAAATCCTGTAGTATTTCTCCAGGTAGTTCTGTAAGCCCATAGCGTTTCAGGGAGCCTTTGAGACCAATCCTTCCTATTTTCCTTCACTGTTTTTGTTAGAATGGCTTCTATAACTTTGTTTGTACTCTCCACTTGTCCATTGGCTTGGGGGTGGTATGGTGTAGTCATTCTATGATTAATATGATATTTTTGAAGGGTGGTTTTAAAACTATGAGAATTGAAAGGAGGTACTCCATCTATAACTAGCTCTGTAGGCACTCCAAATCTAACAAATATTTCTTCAAATAGGCAAGCTAAAACAACTTGTTCATTTGCCCTAAGGAGTGCTTTAGCCTCCACCCATTTAGTCATATAATCTCTGCAAACCAATATGTAAACTCTTTGATTGGATGGAGGATTAATGGGTCCTACAAATTCTAAGGCCCATCTTTCAAATGGTTCAAGTATTACCTATGGATTCAATGACATTTCATCTCTATGATTAGGTTGACCCATTCTATGACAGTTATCACAAGCCCAAACATATTTCTTAGCATCCTTGAAGAGTGAGGGCCAATAATAACCCATCCTGAGAATTTTATGTGCCATTCTATTAACAACAAAATGCCCTCCATAAGGGCCATCATGACAAGCTTTCAATATATCATAAACCTCATCTTCTCTAATGCATATTCAGATTTCATGATCAAGTCCTCTGTAGAAAAGACACCCACTTATCTAGCTATATCAAGAAATTTGTTGAATGATCTTTCTTTTCTCTTGATGTGATAGGTGTGATGGTAACTTCCCTACAACCAGATAATTAGCAATGTTTGCATACCAAGGTGAGTGAGCAGATACTACAAATAGGTATTCATTAGGAAAGGAATCATCTACTGGAGTATTATCATTAGCTTTTAATCAAGAAATGAAATCAACAACTACATTTTCTTTACCTGGTCAATCTAATTGTAATATAAAACTCTTGTAATAATAATAACCACCTGGTGACTCGAGCATTTGTGACAAATTTGTTCATTAAATACTTAAAAGCCGAGTGGTCAATATGGACAGAAGTAGAGTAACCAGTAATGTAATGTCAAAATTTATTAATGGCATAAATGACTGCTAAAAATTCCTTTTTAGTAACTGTGTAATTAAGCTCATCAAGAGTCATATTCTTACTAATGAAGTAGATAGCATAAGGAAGATGGTTTTCCTCTTGTCCCAAGACAACTCCAACTGCGGTATCCGAAGCATCAGAGGATATATGGAAGGGAAGTGCCCAATCAGGCCCCCTTAAAATAGGAGTTGTAGATAACTGATGCTTGAGTTCAACAAAAGCATCCTGGCAAAGATTAGTCCATTTGAATTCAACATTTTTCATAAGTAACACAAACAAAGGAGAAGTTATTTTGGAATTTTTTTTCATAAATCTTCTGTAGTATCCTGCATTTCCTAAAAACTTCTCACATTAGTTTGTGTTCTAGGATGGATCTACTTAAATTCCTTGAAATGAAATAAAGTGTCCAAGTACAATTCCTTCATTCATCATCATATGACATTTTTCAGTACTTAAGGAAAGGTGAGCTTGTAAACAACGTTTAAGTACTTTCTCAAGGTTTTATAATTTATCCTCAAAAGGCACACCATAAGGGTAAAGTCATCCATAAATATCTCCATAGAGTCATTAAGCATATTAGAGAAGATTCCTATAACTGCTCTTTGAAAGGTTGCTAGTGCATTACATAGTCCAAATGGGAGAACTCTATAGGCAAAAGTTCCCCAGGGACTAGTAAAAGTGGTCTTATCTTGGTATTGGGGTGCAATTTTGATTTGATTATACCCACTAAACCCATCTAAAATGGAGAAGAATTTCTTCCCTGACAAGCTATCTAACACTTGATCAATGAATGGCAAGGGAAAGTGATCCTTTTTAGTGGCTTTATTTAAGGCTCTATAATCTACACATACTCTCCATTTCCTGTTTTTCTTAGGGACTATTACCAACGGGAGAAACCCATTCATGCTCGGATGTGGGATATATAAACCCTGCATTAAGCAATTTTTGAAGTTCCTCTTTGACAATTTCCATTAAATTAGGATTCATTCGTCGCTGGTGTTAACAGATTAGTCGGCAACCCTCCTTGATATAGATGTGATGAGTACATAATTTAGGAGATATTCCCTTCATATCAGTATAGTCCCATGCGAATGCTTCCTTGTTTTCAATAAGTAACTTCATTAGCTGCCTCATTTCACCATCTATCAAGTTGGGGTTTATGTTCAATGTCTTGCCAGGTTCAATGTCTACTGTTAGGCTTTTAGAGGAGATGGTAGTTGATGTTTGAGGTAGATCTTCAGATTTAAGCTTTTCCTGGGTATCAGATTTCAAAATTGCAACCAACTAATTATGTGTTTTAGAAGTCACTGAGGAGGGTTCATAGATAAAATTATTAATTACTTCATCCTCAGTGGTATCTTTAAGGCTTAGAGCTTGTCCGATAGTCAAAATAGGTTGAGTAGCATTATCATCATAGTCCAACCATACAGAATTATCATTATTAATCATGGGTGTGGCAAGAGGGTAGAGAGTAAGCTGCTTGGTTTCATATCCATTAGAAATTGTCATTGAACCAGATCTACAACTGATAAAGGCATCGGTTGCGGCCAACCAGGGCCTTCCCAGAATTAGAGGATGTCCCCTCAACTTTGTTTTAGTCTGTAATACCACAAACTCAGCTGGATAATTCCAGGATTCAACTAAGATGATTAGGTCTTCAATGATTCCTTTGATTGTAGAAAAATTAGCTAACTCTAGAATGGTTGGTGTCTCTCTAACTACATTCTTTAGCTGTAACAATTGTGAAGTTTCAAGAGTCATAATATTTATAGCAGCATCTAAATCTACCAGAACTTTTGGAATGATTGTTTTTCCAATTTGTACTGTAACAATAGGATGGCCGGGATTACCATATTTAACAAGAGGGGTTTTACCAGACATTAAAGCAGATAGATCACCCATAACATGAACTGTAAGGGGATCTTTAGCTTTCCTAACGGGTTTCTTAATACAAATTTCTCTCATAGTTATGGCATAAATTGGTACATCTCTTAGTGCTTGTAAAAGTGGAATTTTAACATAAAGATTCTGTAATTCCCCTAAAATATTGAAAGTAGGTGGCTCAGGCATTTTAGTCAAAGCTAAAAGCTCAAGGAATGGTGGCTCTACTATTTCAGCACCCTTATTAGAGGGTGGCTGTACCTCCTTATGTGAAGCATTTTTCTCTGTCTCTTCTTTATCAAAATCAGAAGAGGTAACATCATCAATAATGGGTTCAACTATTTTCCCAGATCGTAAATGAATATCATTACACTACGCAGGGAAAACATGAAGTATAGGCTGGTTCTGAATATCAATAACTTTCACAGCTTTATTATTGGGATTAGGGTTTGGTTGTAGAGGTAGTTGGGGTCTCATCATTTGATTATTTGGTGGAGCACCTGATGGTAGAGGAAGTGGTTGCTAAAACTAAGGAAATTGATTTGGAAATGGGAGTTGTTTACCCATTCAGTTTGGATTCCATTGGTTAAAGTAAGATTGTTGTTGTGGAGGCCAAGGAGTCTACATTGCTGGGTCTACATAGGGAGGGTTTGTTTGTTGCATGGGTGGGTAATTCATTTGATTGAAGGGCTGGTATTGCATTTAGTTAAAGGGAGGGTAATTTGCTTGATTAAAAGAAGGATAATTGTTCCAACAATTAGAAGACATAAATGGCATATTATAGTTCATACATTTTCCTTGTGGTTTCCAATGCCTTCTCTGTGTCAACAGATAGACCGCTTCAGCTTCTTCTTCGGTTGGTTGCAACGCTTCTTTTATTCCTAGTAAAGAAGGGCATTGTTGTGTTTCATGATCCTTCTCATAAAGGGTATATATTGGCACTTTGTCCAATGGGCATTCCCTTAGTAGGTGTTTATCTCTGCATTTGGGACAAAAGACAGCCAAAGAAGCTTTTGCTTCTGCTTGTTTCTTCTTAACCTGCAAGGTGTCAACCTATGAAGCAAAAGAACTTAACATTTCAGTTTTAAATTCCTCAAGTAAGTTACCTATTTCAGCTCTTTTTGCTCCTCCACTGGTTGATTTTTGAACTCTTGAATATGTATTATCCTTGTTGTTTGATCTATTCCTTGCAGCTCCTCTTGAACATCTTTTATAGAGGTTAACAATTTCATCATATGATCTTTAGATATGTCCCCTTTACCAAGCATATTTAGCATGTCTAGATAATCATCCCACACCCCTTTCAATAATATTGTTTTAAGAATATCTTTACTTACATTGGGATGATTGGATCTTTGTAGATTATATTGTAGCCTTTCCACAAAGTCCTCTAGATTTTCATCCTCCTTTTGTACCATCTTAAATATTTCCTCTCTTTTTTATCTCATCCAGCAGCAGTCTTGATATTTGAGTAGAAACTTCTGTTTCATCTATTCCCATGTTGTGATTACATGGCCTCCCAGACTCATGAACCATCTTAGTGCATTTCCTTTTAGTGTTGTTAGAAATAGCTCCAGTTTTGAGCATTAGTAACGTAATCACAACTTTTTCATAATATACCAAACTGAAAAAGAAACTCATCAGGATCTTCAGAAGATAAACCATGGAGGTTAGGTAAGGCCGAAAGTGGGATATTCTTCATGGAAGTTGCTCCTCTGGGAATATCACCAATAGGAAATCCCAAGGTAGAGAGAGAATTATCATCTTTTCCGTCTCTTAAAGGATCTACATGTCCTCCACCAAAGAATCCTTCATTATTCCCTTCCATTGCTTGTTCTCCTACTACACTTGCTTTGTCTTCAATGTTTTATGTTGGCTCCTCAATGTCTTCGACTGGTTCCTCAATGTCTTCTACTAGTTCCTCAATGTCTTCTACTATCTCCTCAACTATTTCAAGGCCAACAACTTCCTATGTTTCATAGTTTGTTTGAAGGAAGAGCTGAGGCTTTGGCTTTCGAGAGCTTAGCCTCTGAGAAGTTTTAGCTTTTGATATAATCTTGTTGATAAACGTCTTTCTTCCTCCTTTTCCTTTGCCCTTGCCACCTATAGGGTTAGTTTTCTTGGGGGCTCCACGTCCTCTCATGCATTCTGCACATCTGAAAGAAAAACATCAATGCTTTTGAAATCTATAATTGCCTTCCCCGGCAATGGTGCCAAAATGTTGGTCCCTTTAATTGCTTATTAATTTAAACAACCAAGTGCTACATGAATTTTCAACCCAGGGAAGTTTGTTTATTTCAAAGGCAATCACACACTATATATGCTCAATCCCAAAAGCAATGAAAAGTTGTAATAACAATGACACTAATCACACCTTGCTTTAAACAAACTGAAGTTCTACTCTGAGTTATAGCAATAACAATCTCTCTATTGTAGACAATTATCAAAAGAATCCTAGATTACATTAAAAAGAACAATCTAGGAAAAGAGATCAATCTGTAGAGGAAAAGACTAATTGTGCTATAACAGAGAACAGGACCCTATTCCCCAAGCAAGAAACTTCTACACCTGTTCCTGATTACCATGCTTCACAAACTCACTCTATAAACCATATTACCAATTAAAATAATCATTGATTCCCTATGAATGGATTTATGAAATCAATGCAATAATAAAAAAGAAACAGAGTTTCAGCAATAGATACACAGTTCCAATAATGCATAAGTAATTTCAGCAAATGGAGCTTAACAAGGCATGAACGAAAAATAACACTTAACACACTATAGAAATTAATGGGTGAATCTTGTGAGGAATGTGGGCCCTTTCCTTCTCACAAGATTTCCCAGAAGAAGGAACTAAGAATAAGTGCTCAGAACAATATTTTATTCATTTGTCAATGTATCATATTACAAAAAGATTCAAGTTCCTTTTACTTTCAGCTAGACCTTTCTGTAGTCTCCCCCCTTGCTAATGCTGATGTCTCCTCTATTTAAAGAGGAGACATCTATTATACATTTGATTACATTATAAATCCTATTCTTAAGCCGATATGCTAAAATAGGATAATTGGTTCTTCCATTAGCAAAATGTTGTTGCAATGGTTGTGACAATGCTGACTTTGGAATGTAGTTGTTGCAGCCAGTGTAACAGCTCCTTCGATGATCTCTTCTTGTTGCTACCGAATCTGAAATGAAAATCACGGGCTATTTCAGCAACGAGATTTGCTCACTGTTCTAACTGTTTCAGCAATGTACACCATAATGATAACTTCGTAGTCTTCAGACTGTTTCAACAACTATATATTTCTGATCAATGGTTAATTATGAAAGTAATGTAAAATTATATGTAAAACAAATTAAAAATATAGTAACGAGAAGAAATGTTATATGCCTTTGGAAAATGGATTAAAGTAATAACATAGACTTTGAATATGGATTGAAAAAGGGTGGAATGATAGAAAAATATGTGAGCCAAAAAGGTACAATGTAGGGTCCTAACATTGTCCTTCAATTATATCAAGAGAATCTCTTTTTTGTGATTCTCTTCCTGAGCTAAGATGAATACCATTTATATCAAGAGGATATGTTTGGAAGTATTGTACCTCAACATTATAAGTGGGCTGAGCTACTTCATTGTGTGGGTTTGAAAATGGTGGTACATGTAGTTGAGTGGGAGTGGATATTTGAGATGGATGTGTTTGGGGTTGTGGTGGAGGTGAATGGTAGGGATAACATGGAGTTGGGTATGGAGGATATTGAGGAAAATATTTAGGATATTATGGATGGCTCCCATAAGTTCTTTGCCAACCTTGTTGCCAAGATTGGTTTTGGGGTCAAGATGGCCAAGGTTGCGAAGGAAAGGGTGTGTTCCAATTACTTTGAGATGGATGTGCATAGTATTGAAATTGTGAATTAGTATCTTGCCTCATATCAGGTTGAATAGGTTGCCATGGTCCTCTTGGAGCTACTTGACATAGTTGAATTGACAATTGACTTGCTCCATTGTCCTCTTGGTAAACTTCCTTCAAACATCATAATGAGGGGAAATATTTAACATCATGTGATTCTTCATGGACAACACAAATATCAACATATTCTTTTTGCTCATTTTGTATTCTTAAAATTTATACTTGTTTACTTATATTGCTAATAATTTTTATTTTAGGGTTATTAAGTGAATTTCCATGTTTATCTTGACTTACCGATATTGATGCTGATTGACTTACTCTTGCCTTTCCTCTTGATATGTGTTTGCATGTTTCACAAGTTTCTTCAAATGATAATTGGTATACATCACCTCTACTCATGAGATCAAGGAGACCAATCCACTTATCCCTAATTGTTCTAAGTAAGAGGGTTTTTAATGTGTCTGATCCTAAATGGTTTAATTTTTTCCGCTTAACATTATACATGAACCTATCTATTAGATACTCAAGGCTCTCATCCTCTTTTTGATTCATTCTAAATATTTCTTCTTTAATATCATGATCTTTATATTTTTATAGAAATATATTTTTCATATCATTCCATGATCTTATTGAATTAGTCCCTAAACTCATGAACCATTTAAGAGCTCTATCCTTCAATGTTGCCAGAAACAATCTCAATTTCTGAGTGTTTAATAAGTAACCATAAGATCTACAAACAATTTCAAATTCAAAAAGAAAGGTTTCTATATCCTTTGACCTTAGACCATGAAAGTTTGGAAGAAAAGATGGAGGGATGTTATTCATG
>APFE030604352.1:0-40261 GCA_000404065.3 Pinus taeda
TATTTGCCCAACTGAAACTCCACTTCACACTGTTCATTCACTAATAGTTGATGTCCCTTTTGTAACCATGACACCTTATAAGTTATTGGATGTTTCATTGTCTTCAGCTTCAATTTCTCCACCACTTTTGTAGAGAACAAATTATCAGTGTTGCAATTATCAATGATCATTTGACAGCATTTCCCTTGAACCTTACACACTTTTCTGAACAAAGTCTTTCTTTGTGATGGTTTAACTATATCCTTTGCTCGCTTGAGAAAAACTTTATTGATTACCAAATATTCTCCTCTCTCTGGTATATTTTCTTCTTCTACCACTACTATTTCTGTTGCTTCTCCCTCAACTTGAGCAACAATCACATTCCTCTAACTTGTTCCCGCATTCTCTGGGCACTCAAAAGCTTTGAGTCCCAGTTTGTTACATTTGTAACATCTTACTTATCTTCCTCTTCCTCTGCCTCCTCTTCCTCTAGAAAAACTCCCTCTACCACTTGCATCACCATGCTGGTTTGAGCTGCTGCTAGCTCCACCTTTAGGTGTTGTAGGTCTTCCTCTACCACCTTGACTTCCCCTTCCTCGGAAAGTACCTCTCCCTCTCGCAGACTGCTTTCTCATGAATTTTTCTTCAGCTTTCAGTACCATCTAATAAGCTTCCTCTACTATTTTAGCAGACAATATACTTATTTCATCTTGAATGTCCATCCTAAGGCCATTCACATATCTATCCACCTTATCATTTGTATCCTGAGTTTGTCCAACTCATATACTTACCTTATACAATTCCTTTGTGTATTATTTCACTATCATAGACCTCTGTCTAAGATTCAACCTCTGTCTGAACAAGGTTTGCTGATAATTACTTGGTAGAAACTTACCTCTTAGCTTTGCTTCCATCCTGCTCCAATTTCTGATAGGCTGCTTGCCAATTCTCTTTCTTTCTTCCTGCACTCCATCCCACCAAAGTGCTACAAGTCCTTTTAGCTTGGTGATAGAAAGCTTTACTTTCTTCTCATATTTTGCTTCTTCATAATCAAATAATTTCTCCATGCCATTAATCCAGTCTATCAATTCTTCTGGATTCAATCCTCCTTCATATATTGAAACCTCAGTCTTTGGCCTAGTCGTGGATCTCAACATTGATTGGAAGAATCTCATCTCAGGAGTAACTATTGCAGAGTCCTCCTCTCCTTCAACTTCAACCTCAAGCTCATTAAAATCCCCATCATCTATATGTGTTTCTGCTATTAATGCCTCTAATCTTGCTTGCATCTGTTGCACAACTTCCATCACTTCAGCATTTGCAACTGGCCGCCCTCTTCTACCACGTCCTCTTTGAACACTAAAAGCCATATTAAATTTATTTCTTTTGCTTCTGACATTCAATTCAGTGTCAAAAGGTTCCTCTAATACCATTAATGGTGGCTTGGGTGTAGGCGATATAGACAAACGCCCTAATCCTTATAGAATTTCCTCTAATTTTGGCTGAAACCTTTCTTGTTCTCTCATTGGAGTATCAGTCATCTATTTCTAGGATGACTGTTCATAAATTTCCTTTTCAGCCACTATCATCATTCTTTTCCCCTTAATCACCCCAACTCATGTTATCGGGAACAATTTACACAATAGAGCCTCTTTTCCTCTATTGGAATTGTAATTCCATGAAAATTACACAATACACTATCGGCGGGATTTTGAGTGGAATTAATGCAATTGTGCATAAAATACACTATTGGTGGTTCCACACTACCATAGTGCGATTACCTGTGGAAATACACTCTCGAAAGGTTTAATGGTTGTAGTGTTATTGCACAAGAAATGATATTATTGACATGCTTTTACATAGGAAAGCATTAATATACTCAAATACACTATTGATGGGTCTTTACTCCATAAAATGGAATAACACTATCGCAATCGCTATTGGCAATTCCTATGGAATGGAACATAACATAACGGCTCTTCCAATGCGATAACACATAGTGATATCGAAAATCACACTCGGCAATCTCAATGCCTCTTTTCCAGACTCTTTTCGATTAGGTATTGCAATCTAATTAAACCGCAAACCCGATATGTTATAAAACCACCCTTATAAGGTTTCGAGTTTGAATGTTGCAACTTCAACTTCGACACTTTAAAGGGTCAGTCCCTCTTCGCTCCAACACTGCGATGCGATAACACTTGCGGACCTGATATGAGTATTGGCCCCGTTTAATAAGATTTCAAGTCCTTAACTCAATTCCGGCTAAGGTTTTTCACAGTTTTTTAGTGTAAACCAGAGTTTCTGCCTGCGGAATTCAACAACACATATAATGGAAACAGGGCATGCCGATATAAAGGAAAACCACTCCAACAAGCTTCAATCAAAGTGTTAGTTGGAAAACAAGGCCAAATCACCATATTATAGAGACTTAGAAGAAATGCAAAGTTGAATACACGCATAATACTAGATTTTCAAGAAAATAGGCGTTTAGATGCATAAAAAGGGTTTCAGAGAGCACATGTTCTCCGGGATCGACCAATACACAGAGATATCTGCTCCTTTCTTCAACAATGAGGAATAGACACTTTCGGTCAAAATCCCTTTACAATAGTCTTGACATTACATATATACTCACTCGTGTTAACAACGAGTTCCTAAAACAGAGGCTTAAATTTATTATAACTATCAGTTCTGCAAGACATCCTCCTCAAGAACCTCTACTATGCTTAACTAATCTTATCTATTCAACGAGGTATTCTCCTCGAGAATCTCCACTATAGCTTAACTATTAACATTTATTACAACATGATTTATTCCTAGATTCTATCTCTATGCTAAACTAGAAAAACATGGAAATTGATGGCTAAAGGATCTCACTCCTTTGCTTGTAGATTTTTTTGTATTTTAGGAATAAGTTTGAAGATTTTCCCTCCTTATCTCATGCTCCTGCATCAAAAAGAGACATGAAATACTGCGTAGAGGAGTAATTGTTCATGTGAATGGGTTTTTGTTGGTTGTTACTGGAAGATAAGATCTTAACATGGGATAATTACATCAAACATGGGGGTTGTAAGGCTAGTATGTGTAGTCCTTTCCATAAATATCAAAAGAATGTTGATAATTTATTTTCCTTTTGTGAGGTCACTAAAGAGGTGTGGCTAGAGATTGCTTTGAATTTAAAGATAATGTTTCATTGGAATAAAAGATAATTTGAGGATTGTTTCTATTTTTTTGCAATTGAATACTTGTCACTTAAAAAAATTACCTATTTTTGTGGGTTGGGGCATCTCTAGATTGAGGAATTTAGCACTATTCAAGAATAAAATTATTCCTATCATTTTGGTATGTTCCATAGTGGTGGGTCTATTCAAATAATTTCATAAAGATATTAGGAGAAACTGCTAGAGTTTATTCTCAACCTATATTTTCATATATGTGTTATATATTATTTTTAAAGTGCAAGTCAAAGTGAATTTTCTGAAGGTGGCATGGTCTCGATTATAAATCCTAATTACAGGTTTAATTCTTGGATAGGATGTGGCAAAGGAACTAATGCTAGAGAAGAGTTAGCTGCATTATGCAGATTATTATACCATGTTCTCATAGAAAGTATTAGTGTGTTGTCAATATTAAGAGACTCTAATGTCATTATTGCTTAGGCAATATGTACTTAAAGTATCTAAGTTACGTTATTCTATTTAGGTTTAGAATTTAAAAGCTTAATTTCATAATATTTTATTTTCTCATATTTCTTGGCAATACAATAAGTAGATAAATTATCAAAGAAAGCCCTTGGAAATAATGGATTTTTCTTGTTTTTTGAAGAATTAAGTGAACAAAACATCATAGATATTGATTTCCCACATATGTAAAGAATGAGAAAAGAGATATTTGTTTTTACTGAAGATAACTTTTGGTTGAAGACATTTTTTTGAATTTGGAAGTTATGTGTTTTTTTAGAAGATTAATTTCATAGTTTTTTAAGCATTTCTATCAATGATGCTTATGATACTATAATTTAAAATTTTCTGTTACTTATGAGTAAATTATTGATAAATACATATATTATTTTTTAAAAAAAAAAAGAAATTATTTTTGGGGAATTGGGAATATGTAAAATATTATATGAATTCTTATAATGTGAAAAAACAAATTATATAAAAATCATCTTTCTATTCTACATAATATTGAAAAAAATACTATTGTAAATAATATTATTGATGCTATTGTAAATTGTGTGTTTTAATCATTTGCCTTGTCCATTAGAGTAAGTTTTTAGATGTAATAATATAATTTTTATATTGAATAAATTAATATAAATCAAATTTATATATATTTTTGTATTAGTTTTGTGTTATTAAGAAAGATTTAATTCATATTTATGGATTCTTCTTTGTTATTCCAACCAATGGTATTAGAACCAGACGATCTAAAGAAACATAAACTCATAGCTTGTGGAACTTCACTGTGTGATTAATAGTTCAGGTCAAGAAGCGGGAAGTATTTTTCTGCTCCGCGGAACCATAGTCACGAGCAGGGTTGGAATTTGGATTCTTTATTAACTGTCAAATACTTTTTTTTTGACGTTTTGGGTTTTTATGTTGGCCGTCAAGTAACGTTATGTCTAAAATTTTTCTCTTCAATCAAAATGTTTTGATAATAAATCAACCCTTCATCAATAAAGGTTTAATTAAAAAAAAACTTTTCAATCACACCACTGTGTTAATTTTTTATCACATATTTATAATAAGAAAAAAACAACGTGACCATGACTAAATGATTTGTTGAATCATAAAGGTTGTTTTACTCATGGATGGGATCCATAACTCCCAAACCATTGAGATTCAGTGCTTCTCCCAAACACATATACAAAAATTATGAGTAAATCTAGAAATCTATTTTACTCACACCCAACTCATTGTTATTGCAATCAATCTACTCCTATTTTAATTTCTCAATTTAGATTTCTATTAGATAATTTAAATGTTACAATTTCAGTAAAAACAAATAGATTTCTTTCACCAAATAAACAAAAAACTTCAAAAAATAATTTCATCTTAAAAACTTTGGAGTTGACCAAAAACTATCCTCCACAATGCCCATCCTCTCCACCATCATAATATCACGAAATCTAGATAAAGTTCAATTTTAATAAACCCAATAAATTTAATTTATTTAAATATAAACAACATAAATTTAATTTATTTAAATAAAAACAAATATTATATTATAAATTCCAAATATTACGGTACTTAATTATTAATCACTCAATATAATATATTACTGCTATCAAATATATACCTATAACTTTAAATAACATACACCTATAACTTTAAATAACATGAAATTAATTTATTTCAATAAAAAACAAATATTAGAGAATTCCAAATATTACTGCACTTCTTTATAAGACTGTTCTTTAGAGGCTAGTAATGACGTTTTTGCAAAAAAGTGAACAGTAAAAAATACGTTTTAGAACTTTGAAAGCCCATCACAAAAAACGGCTTTTTAAAATTTTAAACATGAAATACGGTCAAAATTTTGCCCGTCAAATTCCAACCCTGATGAGAAGTACGTTAATTAATGTGATAATTCTAATCATTTTAATCATTAAAGATTGAATTATCCTAATAGATAATACTTAATAAATTAAAATTTATTTAAAGAGAATATATGTAATATATAGAAATATATATATTTATAAATAATAATATTAATAAAATTCAAATAATTTAGGATGGAATGAGAATGGAAGTCCAAGGTTAATGAGAAGTACATTAATCAAGGTGATAATTTTAATCATTTTTAACAATTAAATTATCATAATAGATAATATTTAATAAATTAAAATTTATTTCAAGTGATAATCTTAGTCATTTTAACAGTTAAATTATCATAATAGATGATACTTAATAAATTAAAATTTATTTAAAGAGAATATATATAATATATAGAGGTTTTTTATTTGGGATATTGTTTGTGTCAATTTAAAATTGGAGTTTTATATTAAATATCATTTTTCAACAGAAGGTTGATCTTCAAAATCAGATTGCATTTGTAGATGAGTTTTCTTGTCTCAACATACTAATTTAATAATTTTTGAAAATGTTTTATTGAAGCTCTCAGGTTGTGTTATAAAATGTAAAATTAAAGAATTATATTATCACATGTTTTTTATTTTTTATGTTGAACTATCACCTTAAGATTCCTATAAATCTTGTGCCGGATGGTTTGATGACTCTAAATATTTTAAATTTCTAATTTATATTATATCTAAACTAACATGATGTAATGATGGGTCATTTAATGGTTATAGTTCTTTTAAAGTTTCAAGATGTAAGGGTCAGAACTAAAGAAAATACATTGTATTTAGTTTGATTGTGAAAGAAGATGAAATGACTAATTATGACAACAATATTATTATTATTATTATTATTTTACAACAATATTGCAAAATTTTAGATTATGTGTTTTTTAGATGATTATATTTTCAATTGAGTAAAATAAATAACAATGTATTTAGTTTCCTTGTTAGGAAGGAGAAAATCACTAGCTATTATGGTGATATTGTAAAATTTTAGCGACGCTTTTTAATTTTAGTGTAGTTGTCATTTTACATAACTGTTTTAGTTCGGCATGTTTGGTGACATATTTTCTTATATTTTTTGAATGCCTTTGGAAAAAATAGAATCACATTTAATTGAGGATTTTTTTTTGCTATAATTTCTTTGATAATCTTTTCTCTAATTGGTGAGATGACTATGGACAAAATCCTTCACTGTTTTGCTCCTATTTGTTAGATTTCAAAAATATATGTTGACATTTTGACGGGACCAATTTACATCATGAGTTGCTACTTTCTATGTTATCTTGTTGGGGATATTTGTTCGGCATGTTAATGAATACACTACTATCTCCATTAAATAAAATTGCATATGGTTGAAAAACAAGACTAATCAAATGATAATTGTTGAGTTGGATAGACAAAAAGAATGATTATCATATCTCTATTTGACAATATTTAGCCATATGTATGCCTCAATTTTGGTAAAGTCACTTTGAAATATGTCAAATATTTTATTCAAATACCCCATATGAAATATTTTATGTTATTAGGTTATTTATGATATAATATTTATTATATTTCTATTATTATTAGGGGCCAGGAATATACTCATCACTTAGGAATTGATTGACTCTGCCTGTTTTTTGTTTTTTGTTTTTTGTTTTTTGTTTTTTTTCTCTTTCCCTTGTAAATATTAATTTTGTATTATTGTGTAGAAAATTGAATTTTTTGTTTATGTGTAGTTCACTGACATTAGATTGGTGGCCACTACGTCCATAGAAGCTATCTGGGCAGATCCACTGGAAGTGATTACTTCGTGCCGACTCATTTAACATCTATTTGTCTTATGCATATTGAGTGATATTCCCCATCATAAATATAATTGTTGTGTGAATTAGTTGGCTTTGAGAGAGTTAGTCCAATTAAAATAGCTTCTACTTTGTGATTGGTTGAGATATTTTCTCAACTAATTAATTGTGTGGTTAAGATAATATTTCTATCTTAAACCAATAACTAATGTATTTATGTGTATATAATATAATGCAAATAATTTTTTGGTGTGCAATTAATTTTATAAATTGGTATTAAAGCTGGTAGCTCCAGGTTCTCCTTGATGGGAAGGCCCATAAATAAAAAGAGGTGAAATTAATCAAATATAGATTAGATTAGCATGAGGATATGGGTTGTGTGAATATTTTAGTGTGGGTGACTTTGATGAATTGTAGAAAGGTCCATAGGCACAACGAATAGGAAGAAATTGGAGTTCACAGACACATCAGGGTTCCAAACATGCAAACAACGGAATTTCCACGCAGATAGTAGAGTTCTAGGCAACGTTCTTGGGTTTTCAAGCAACAGTCAGGAAGTGGTTCAGACAGAGGTCTCAGAGTGCCAAACAACGGATAGGAACATCCAAGTTGAGTTTTGATTCCAACAGGAAGCTCATGTCGGACCCCCATCCCCTTTATTTTTTAGATTACTTGTTTGTGTTCATTACCTGTGTTCCAAACTAGCAAACAAACTGAAAACCTTTCAACCCTGGGTCCCTTAAACCTCTATTAAACCACTTGCAACCGATAAGGATATTGTTAAAATAACCTGGCATGGGGACAAGGGGGCTCAATGTAGATAAAACACAGGGTTTGATGGAAACTAAATACCCAAGAAACATAGAGTTACAAAAAAGTACTCCCAATAGGTGGGATTTAGCAAGTGGTTATCAAATGCAAACATTGAGTATAGTACTAAGGGGGCTTTTGGAGGAAGGTTGGTGCACACCTTGGAATCACAATCTCCAAACGTCAAGAGGAGTTAGGAAGCCCTATTACAAAATTATTGCAGAGAATATAAGTGGGAACTGAACTCCATGTCTCCCAAAGTTGTCTCAAGCCAAAGCTTTTGGCACAAATGGGAGATTGATCTATGTGAATGCAAAGCAGTACAAGGGGGTTTTACAACACAAACAGGCCAAAAAGATGAGACAATCACATAGAAAAAACTCAGTTGGATCTTACCAAAAACAATAAAAAACAATGCAATTGTCACTGCGAAAATACATTTGTTAGGAGAAAAGCAGGGAAATCAAGTTGTGGATATTATGAAAAATAAAGAGGTAATTTCAAAACAAGATGAACCTAGGCCAAAGCAAGATGAAAGTGAAGCTATTCCAACAAACAAAGAAGAGAGAAATAATGTCACATACGGCCCCACAACCACTCCATTCTTGTGGTCATCGGAGCTCTATGTAAGTGAACTCATGAGCATGAAAAAAAGAATAGAGTGTATTGAGTTAAAGGGGCAACATGAAGATCTCAAATTAAAAGAAATTTTGGAAACCAGTCAGAAACTGGAAAGGGAAAACAAGGTTCTCAAAGAACATGTAATAAGCTTACAAAATAGTATGGAAAGAGGGCAACAAGAGTTGATCACATTGAAACAAGAGTTAGAGCAAACAAAGGCAGTGGAAGACAAAGATACAACGACAAGGAAAATTCACGGAGTAAATCAAATGGAAGAGTTTCAATCAACAATTGTAAACATGGAAATGAGAGAAAATGAACTAAAACAACAAATAGAAGAAGTTAAATCATGGGCCCAAGTGGTAAAGGAACAATTGGTTGAGCAAAAAGAAACCATTGAGAGACAATCAAGAGGCAAATAAGAGAAGAAAAAGATAGGCAAGACAAGGCCACAAACGTCATTATCAAAGGCCTAAAAGACTATGGAGAAAAAAGAAAGAACAAATATTCTAGCAAGGGATTTTCTCAAGGACAAGTTGAACTGAACATGGTATATTCAACAAGTAAATAGGATTGGTAGGAAATCAGAAAATGGAAGGGATAAGCATGTCAGAGTTTCATTAAGGAGTATCGAAGACAAATGGTTATCCTAAAGAATAGGGGGCTACTTAAAGGCATTCATATTTACCTAGATGATGACTTGACACTTGAACAACAAGGCAAGCAAAGGAGGGAATGGGAGAAAGTGAAATCAACAAGAGAACCAGGAAAAAAGGCGTGGTTGAAAAATGGGAAAGTCCAAATCAGTGAGCACTTAACAAATAAAAAATAGGGATGCGGGGCTCCTTGGGAGTATTTAAACATGGTGAGTTGGAATTGTAGAGGTTACCCATGGAGCAAAGGATCGAGATTGGGGCCCATAACAGAAGGGAAAGACATCATTATCCTTACGAAAACCCATGAGTATGAGGGTTGCAGGGTTCCAGAATTTGAAGGATACAATAAAATTTCAGTGTGGAACGAAGAGACTAATACAGGAACAGGACATGGAGAGATCACTGTTCTAATAAGGGCAGGGTGGAGTGAAATAGTGAAAGTAGGAAAAGGGGATCCAAATAAGCAATTTATATGGCTCAATATAATAGACAACAAAGTAACATTCAGGGTGGCAACATGTTACTTTGCCCCACAAAACTTGAAGTTCTACAAGAAGACAAATTTAGATAAAGAAGACCCTTATGTTCATTTAAAAAGAGATATTTTTGTTTTCAAGAGTTTAGTAGATGTAGTTATAATTGGTGACTTTAATGCTAGGACAACAAACAATAAGTGTATTTAGTTCGGAAGTGATGGGAATTTGGACAACAATCCTCTTTGGTTAGAGGAGAATGAAGAGCACATGTGGAAAATGACTTCTTAGATGGGAATGGGAGTGTGTCACACTTTAATGCTGAGTATTTAGGCATATGTAGCCTCTATGACATGGTAATTTGCAATGGCATGAAAGCTTGGCCAACATCCAGGAGCATCACGTATAAAACCTACAATGGTCAAAGTGTGATGGACTATGTAATATGCTCTCAGAGCTTTGTTTGCAATTTGTTAGAGTTCAATATTGAGGTGTGTCCTATGGAGATGAATTTTGACCATGTGCTTCTTTGTATTAAGTTGGAAATACACACAAGTGGGATACAGGAAGAGCAAACCCAACAAGGTCATAAGAAAGTGCATTCAAATGAAAAAATCCTCATAAATCAAGAAAACCAAGAGCTATTTATTATTGCTCTAAAACAACATTTTCAGTGGGAAAAAAACAAAACAAAAAACAAGACAATGCAAGAACGAAATAAGCAACAATATGTTGATCCCTATATCCAAAAAGACTTAAAGGTGTGCAAAAGATCTCGGCCTAAGAAAAGGGCCTCAAACACTTTTCCAACTAATCCTTGGTATGATGAAGAGTGCAAGGTTGCTAAAAGGTCCCTCAAGGAGAAGGAGACAAAGAATGAAAGCAGGAAAAAGTATAAAAATCCGGTAAAAACAAAAAAAAAGGAAGAAATTTATGTAACTTCAAGAAGGAATGAATTAATATCTTTGGGAAAGCACAACCCCAAAGGATTATGGCGTGAACTACAACAAAAGAGAGAGCAAATAAATAATAATATCTCGGTAACACATTGGTTGGAATATGCAAAGCTCCTCTATGAGAGAAAACAAGAGAAAAGTGGCCCCCCATAATTAGGACTACAACCGAGTTATTTTTAGTGGAGGATGTCAAATGTGGTATAAAAAATCTAGTAAGTAGTAAAGCCCAAGACATTAATGGGTTACATGCAAAATTTTTAAAATGGGGTGTTGAGATCTTGGCTCCAATCATCAAAAGGATCTTCAACAACATCACACAAGGCAATTTTCCAGTGGAATGGAGAAGTGTTGCTATCCCTCTTTACAAAAGTGGAGACATCAATAATCCCTCTAATTATCGCACTATTATGGTCAATCCTCTCCTTGGAAAATTGTTTGGGAGCATGACGGAGTGCAGAATTAACAGTTGGAAAAAAAAATAGGGTAAAAGTATAAAATCACAGGTTGGTTTTAGGCTAAGGCACTCTACAATTGATCATTGCATCACTCTTAGGCACTTCTTTGAAAAAGTATGGGACGTTCAGGGTGGGGAAGTCCTTTGTTGCTTTGTTGATTTCAAAAAGGCATTTGACATTGTTCCTAGGGATAAGCTTTGGAGAAGAAAGGAAGAGCTTGGAATCCCAAGTGAATATAGGGTTGTTGTCCATAACCTGTATGAGAAAGTTAGTACTAAGTCATAACTAAAGAGGGCTTTTCAGAATGTTTTGGTAGTGACATTGGGGTCAAGCAGGGGTGTCCCCTTTACCCCGCTCTATTTGTTTATATATTGATGAACTAGAAGAATGGCTCAACAACACCAGTGGAGAGGGTATTCAACTAGCGGGTTATATGGTGAAGCTACTTTTATATGTTGATGATCTTATCATAATTGCAAAATCTGTTCATGGGTTGAGAGATCATTTGAAGGCCTTAAACATTTTCTATCAAGAGGTTGGAATGCAAGTAAACACTAGCAAAACCAAAGTCATGATCTTCTCTTTAACGTGGAAAAGGAATTAGGTTAGATTTATATTTGAGGAAAAATCCTTGGAGATAGTGGAAGAATCAACGTATCTAAGAATTGTTTTTCATAATAGGCTCAATTGGGAGACACACTTCTAAGCTTCTTCAGAACATATGCAAGAAAGCAGAATTATGGGACTAGAAAACCAAGAAAACTCTTTTTGGAGTGTTGGTTACCTCAGTTGTCCTCTATGGATGTGAAGTTTGGGAGAGCAACATGTCAAATCACAAGTAGAGACAACTAGAAAGAATTCAAAAGCATTTAATCATTAGTAACCTTAAAGTCAAGTCAACAGTCCCATATGAGATCTTGTTAGTTGAGGCTGAAATGTTCCTGATGGAGGCTTCAACAATCATTTGTTTGTTAAGTTATTTAAAAAAGGTGGAAAGCATGGATGAGCACCGTTGGCTCAAGATGATTGTTGCAGAGGAGCTAAAGTGTAGGAAGAAAACTTGGAGGAAGCAAAATGATAAGTGGATGGGAAAATGGGGAACAAATTGGCAAGATTGTCCTAACTCTAAAGAGGAGATAAAAAATTGGATACTTGAAAAATTCAGGACTGCCATGTGGGAGAAATAGGTTTGCAGAAAACACCGCTATATGTCAAAAATTTCAACCCATCACAGTCGCATGATGAAAAGACTTATTCGAGTGTTGCAATCAAGGGAAAGGCTAAAATTTTAATAGCGCAGTTGAGGACCAGATCTCACTGTCTTAAGTGTGAAACAGGTAGATGGATAATCCCAAGAGTGGAAAGAAAGAACTTGTAACTTTTGTTGGAAATGAGTGGTTGAAACTGAATACCACTTCATCATGGAATGTCCCACTTATGAGTAAATTCATAATCAGTTTGAAAATAATCTAAAGGTGGACAGTTTGAGTAAACTGTATGAAAAAGCAAGGCTTCACAAAACTGCGAATTTCTTGACCAAAATTCATAGCAAAAGGGTTGTTTTAGAAAGAAACTTGAGATTTTGATGTTTTATTTGGTTTAGAGTATAGTTCCATTAGACCCCTGGATCTCGTAGACATCATTAAAATTCATTCAATTCAATTCACTGAGCAACTGCAATTAGTTTGAATTCACTGAGAAACTGCAATTAGTTTGGAAACAAGACTGCCAAAAGTGTACTTTCTCCTGTTGACGTCTAACAACAGGACTGTCAAAAGTGTTCGGTTGTAGCTTCAAAGATCGCCTATCGAGACTGCTCAACGCCGTTGGAGCTCGCATTCAGTTGGAATTTTGCTTCCTACGATATGAGAAATATAAGTTCGCCTATGTTCTGGATAGCAATGTTATCCTCCATCTTGTGAGTGCTACGAGTAGTGTTGAGATTCAAGGATTCAACTACACTCTCGGGACACTCTTGAGTCTTGACGATTCCGACACTCAAAACTCCCTTACACATGAAAAGCTTCATCACTGGATCATGGGTGGTCAATCCTTCTGTTGCCATTTATGGATAGGAAATGTGCTTGAGAAGTCTTGTGGCGCCTGATTGTGGTGTATATTGACAAAAAAAGTGATTGCAGCTATGGACCATCTTTCTTCTCAGGTTGATGCTCAAGTGTTTATTGGCAGTTGCACTGTACGCTTCCAGACGCATCGCTTCTATAGCCAATCTAAACACCTTCCATGAGATAACTGCAAGCTCAATGACCCTCTGCGTGCTGTGAAATAAAGGGAGATCTCCTCCCATATCCTATTTTAGTTGTCATAGATATGGAGCAGCATCGGCAGTGGGCATCTCTTGTGTAGGCACAACATTAAGGCCATTTCACTGCTACCATTAACACTAGATGTGGTACATTTTGTTCGTCAAGGTTCTCTTATAGTCATGACTATGGTTCTTGTGCAGACAAATGAGGCATGCGAAACCTCTTGTAGGCAGCTTCAAGCATCAAGTTGAGAAGATCATTCTTGACAAGCATATTTCAGATTCAGCAATTGTCAATACAGTAGTTTTGGACAAAGATATAATTGATTGCTAATTGTTGGAAGTTGTGGATTGGCGCAGCAGAAGCAAATATCATTAATTTATAGTCGAGAGTTGTGCACAAAAGTAAAAACAACCTTTTGATTAGGATCAATTCTTCGCTGAGCTGGTTTTGATGTAATTACCTTTCCCACTTATCATGGGTTTGTGTGATATTCCAATTCTGGAAGACCACTGTGGCATTGCCAAAGATGATTAAACACGATGAAAACGAAAGCCAGGTTCTACCACAAGCCCGGCAATTGGAAATTGATAGGGCGCCGACTATATTAGTTGTTAACAAGAAGTTTGTTCTGCACTCGATTATCAGGGTGCGAAGATTTGGTTTATGCAGAGGTCACTCCTGCTCTAGCAAAGGCTTTGAAGGGTAGAGTTGTGGCAATGTGTCATATAAATCAAATTAAATTTTGGGCAATGGTGTTGTTATAGGAGTTTTAGTAGGAAGACAATTGTTTGAAGTAGTGTTAATATTTTTGTTGAGTGATATGAATGTTCGAAATCAAAAAGAAGGAAGAGTTCAGTAAAAATGGTTTAATGTGATTTATAGAAGGGGTCAAATGGAATTAAAACTCAATATGGATGGTTGAAGTTGTGAATCTAGGGAAGGATTTTTTATACATGTGAGTGGTTTGCTACCAAGGTTATGTGATAGCTTGTGGACGTTGTTGTGGGTATTGTTCAACGATTGAATTTGGGAGATCGCTGCTTCAGGGGTGGAATTTGGGGATCTAGCTTGCCAACTACCCTTTTAGATGGAGTTCACTCCACATGATTTTGAAAATGATTAGATATCCAATACTTTGCTGGACAAAAAAATCAAAGACAAGTACTAGTTAAGGGAGAGAGTTGGAGAGTTATCTCCTACTTCTCTTATGCATATAGTGATATTCCTCATCATAAGTATAATGGTTATGTGAGTTGTTTGGTTGTTGATTAGTTGGATTTGAGATATTTAGTCCAACTAAATTAGCTCCTCTTTTAATGTTTGGTTGAGATATTTTTTCAACTAATTAATTGTTTGTGCAGTTAAAATAATATTTCTATCTTAAACCAATAATTGATGTATTTATATATGTGTATAATTTAATGCAAATATTTTTTTGGTGTGCAATTAGTTTTACAAATTGTTTGAGTGATATGGTTTCAAGTCTTGGAGACATGTTGTAACTAACCCCATTAATAACATCCTTTAATAAGATTTATGAATAATCCATGTAATAGTGATAGCAAATTTATCCAAATCATTGATTCTTCACTAATATATGATGATTATATGAATATATCCTATCTTGATGTTGTAAACACTTAATTCATAATGGATAACATTTCTATGAAATTGTTCTTAAATTTAAATTATACATACATATATATATATATATATAATTTAACCACTTATTTTATATTTTCTAACTTTCTAAAAATATAATACTTTTTATATATAATTATTAATGTATAATTTTAACATCCATGAAGCTAAAGATAGTGTTGACACCTAATCATCAGGATTGGGTGAATATAATGTAAATAAATAAATAAGTAATGTGAACAGTCATTGGGAGATGAAGCGAACAGTCTCTCCCTCATGTATATATGAATCAATTTTGCTTTGAGGAGTTACTGCTTAGCCTGACATGGTATCAAAGCCAGCTCCCAAATGAGTTGTAACTCCATTCTGCCATTTTCTTGCAGTCTGTCCACTGCCCCTGTGGAGTCTGTCTACTGCCCCCTCCACAGTCACTGCTGTAAATCTTTGACAGTATATGCACCCTCTGCGCTCCCTGGGTTGTTCATAATTGTCCTCTCTGCATAATCACTGTTGGTATGGTTTTCCTGTATAGATATAATGTTTCCTTACCCACTTCTGTCTCTCAGTTTTCCAGAAGAGGAGAGTTGAATCTCTACATCTCTGCGCGTTGAAACTCTTGGTCAGTTTCTCTGTGCATTGAGCTTTAAAGGTCGTTGTTGCATTGGTGCTCGTAGTCATCCATAGCTATCTCACTGTCTGCCATTCGTCTGGTTACGTGTAGTGCCACTAATATCTCAGCTCTAGTGCTATTGTGTTTATACCTGTCATTCTGGTGCTTATCTCCTCTACCCTTGAGCATTTGGCTCTCGTAACAGCTCTATCTTTTGGTTTATTTACCTTTTCCTTCTCTGTACCTAAACGTTTTGAGAGCTAGTATCATTTATTGAGGATGATTCATGGCTTAAGAAGTGTTTGTTGATGGCTTCGCTTGGGTTTGCTTCGGCTTCATCTGCAGGTTCTCGAGTTTTTCAGAGGTTGAAGACTATGGTCCCAAGATTGGGCAAGGATAAAATGATTGTTGCTTTGGTGCATATGCCAACACCAATTTGCAGCAGTTCGCTCCTGCGTGAAGGACCACTATAGCAA
Organism: Pinus taeda; assembly: GCA_000404065.3. Taxonomy (NCBI): domain Eukaryota; kingdom Viridiplantae; phylum Streptophyta; class Pinopsida; order Pinales; family Pinaceae; genus Pinus; species Pinus taeda. The sequence continues at coordinate 16,325 of APFE030604352.1, forward strand.
GATAATGTTCACCTATAGAAACCTCCCTTTGTATACTCCGATTTTGAACACGTCTTCGAGTCGAGGCAAGTGTATTTTTGGCTTGAACAAGATTTTCTATATGTCCAATGATTCCATTATGTGAATGCGTTTGAGATTTCCTGAAAAGATTTTCTCATTCACTGTGACATAATAACAAAAGAAAAAATTTACTCTTGTCCGACTGTGTCTAGTAAATAATTTTGGGACCATTCTTGATACGAAAGGAGGAGAAGTGGATTTTATTTTGGCATTCAGAGAATGTGAAAAATTTGATGGAGTAAAGGAAGATGATTCAATACTGATTCTTGTTGGTATCACGTTGCTGGAACGTTGTTGGTGTCAGAACGCTGTTGGAAGCCTGATATATACCTCTGTTGTATGCATTGTAAAGTTTTGTGTCCAATGTTGTACAATTTTTTATATATTTATGGTATATTTAGGTTGCCATATATATATATATATATATATATATATATATTATATATATACACACACACACACACAATCACTCACCATATATTTTGGCTGTATCACCCATATATATTCTATACTTTAGTGCTATCTAGATGAATTCCAATTGACATTTGAATTTGTTGTCCCGTCATATCAAAATTATTTTTTTCCCATTAAGAGTAAAAGGTTTGCAGAAGAAGTTTTTTTTTTGTTACAATATGCATTCAATCATATCCATCGTGGGAATAGTTCTCACTGGCAAAGAAAACTATCCTGAGTGGTCCCAAATGATAAAACACACGCTCATTTTCAATGAGTTGTGGAAAGGAGTGTGTGTTGGAGACAAAGACAAAGAGCCAGAACAGCCTACATCAGACAAAGAGCTCGTCATTTGGGAAAACAAGAACAACAAGCTTATGCATTAATCGCAACGTCTGTAAATGAAGAGGTGAGTTGCCATATTTTGCCATTTTCAACTGGTTTTGAAGTCTTACAAAAGCTTAAAGAACTCTATGACTCACATTCTGCACTTGAAGTTGTTCAACTCATGATTAAACTCTTCACTCTTGAAATGAAAAATAATGATCCTCTTGCTTTTACATTTGAAGTAAAGTCTATAATGCATGATATCAAATCCACTAAGATTGAATTGGATATTCCTCTTATCGCTTTTCTCAAGGCACTTTATCCTACTTACTCCAATTATCTTGAGTCATTGCAAGCAAATGGAAATCTCAAAGATATCACCTTTGACTCTCTTGTGAAAAAGTTTGCTGAAAGAGAGAAAGCTTTTGGAAAGAAGACAACCCCTGCATCTTCTGAAGAGGCTGTGTTCCTTGTTCATAAAGAAAAGAATCCTACTAAAGATTCTTCTAGAGGAAGAGGTGGTCGAAGAGGAAGAGGAAGATATTTCAGAGGCAGGGGGGGCAGACACTCTCAAGGAGAAAAGGCAGATTTGCACTGCATATGTTGCAAAAGAAATGGATCACATGATGCCTCTACATGCAAGTTACCATGGGGCAAAATTGAGCAGCAAGGAAACCAACAAAAAGGTAAAACTGATGATACAGACAAAGGTAAAGCACCTAAATCCGCTCACTATGTTGTGGCACAATGTAATATTTTTTTTTGCAAACTTAGGCATTCCTCTTTCTATATTACGATAACAAAACTTACAACAAACTATTGATCAGGTGGCAAGTCTGCCCGTAGGAAACCAGACTGCCACCTATCGGCGTTATAACCAAACCAAAATTTAAAGATGTTTTTCTCCTTCATACTGTCATAATCAAATTGTTGCACACTACTATTTAAACTAACTACACAACCATAACATCGTAACCATGCACAGTTCATTTTTAACATCATTTTAAACAAAAACCACAGACTCATCTCTATCATTCCTCATCAGACGAGATGACCGGGGCGAGCGCCGTGGTACTACACCTAGGTTTCACCTGCTTCTGTTCCATTGCCCATTTCATTTCCTGCAACATTTGTTCCATCTTCAGCAGCGTCACGTGGTTTCTCGCTGTCTGGACTTGGACAACCGCAAGCTCTTTCAGGAGGGTTGCCTTTAGATTATCTGTTTCCTTCCTTGCCTGGCTTTTTTCCTGTTCCTCTCTCTGTTTCCTTTGTTCTGCCTCTTCTTCTCTGACAACCTGGTTCATTTCCATCACCCAGGCGACCACATGTTTCATTATCCAATACTGTTGTAACGTTTTATTAAATAGAGAATTTCTGCTCCTAGTATTTCCGGGGTCGGGGATCAGCTCCTCCCATTCCCCTCTGGGGATTTCCTTATTCTCGCTAATGTCCCGCAGCTCCCGTTCCCACCCATGGATTTGAGCGCATGTTTCCGGGGAGTTCTCAACCATATACGCATTTATCAGGAACGTGCTTTTCTCTGAGTCTGGTTGCTTTCCTCTCCACTTCGGATTGCTGCTGGTGCCTTGTTCCCTAGTTCGAGCTTGTTTTGCCTTCTTCGGAGCCATCTTGCTGCGGTCCTAGAACCTTGAATTTTTTGAGGCTTGTCTACCTAGCAAGATAGCAAGCCACAAGTCAGTGCCTTTGAATTGAGGTTTTGCTAACATCCAGTCAATTACCGTCCCAACCTTGGCCTGAGGGGCCTGCCATTGCTTCTGGTTGGCAGTCCTAAGCCACTGCACAACATCACCTGCTATGCGGCCCGATACCCCTCCCCCCCTCTCAACATCCCAAAAATTCTTGCTCTGACCAGCATGGTTGATCTCGGCAAACAGAGCAATCTTCCCTCGGCTTCCCATCTGATGGGGAAGGCCTATGACCCCCCAGAGGCCCAGAGAGCTTATGCGCGAAGCCTGTCGGGGTTTATCTAGGCAACCCACACAGTTATGGAACTAGAGCCCATCGTGGCGCTCAGCGAGACCTGACAAAGCCCCCATGCCTTCCCATCTCTCCTTTCTTATCATAAAATGACCCGGACTACTGGGACCGCGGGTTTTTCCCCCAAAACTCTCCTCTGCTCTGATGGGCCAAAGGTTATTCATCTCTTGGCCAGGGTAACCACCTCCTATCCGTCTGATAGTTAAAGGCTCCCTTTTACTGAACATTCTCATTAACAACCAGGCGATTCTACCTCTATTTAACATAAGGTCCGAAAGACGAGGGCTCAAGGAAACATACCACCTTTTTTTGCCACAACCTGAGATGAGGATTGGACGTTGATCCCTGCTGCCACCTTTCACCGATCCTTCATTCTTCGTGCTATGCTGCATGAACGTTCTAATGGCCACCTCAGGCCTTTTCTTATACACGCTCCTTTGTCTTTTCATCCTACCCTCCACTTGGCCACTTGATTGCCCGACTCTCATCCCCGCATCCTTACCTCGGGGTTTGGTGATACCTAGCTGTCCTCCTTTATTCTTCATTACTCCTACCTTCTCCCGTCTGCTCCTGCCATACCCTTTCTGTACCCCCGGTACCACCTGTCGTCCTTCCTCTTCCATTTATCCCGACTTCCCACACTCTCTCTAGATCTTTCCTTAATGATGCCTCGATTCGCTCTACTTCCCCGTTAGGTGGCCCTTGCCCCATCATCTTCCCTGTTTCGTCACTTGTGTCTCTCCTGTCCTCTCTTGCGGATATGTTGTCCATTCCTGCCCTTTGCAATCTTTCCCGCAACTGTTACGTCCTATCTGATTCTGGTCGTTTGCCTTGATATTTCCATTTCCACCCTTATCATCATCTAGTAATTGTTGTAATCTGTCGCGCTCCTCTTGTAGCAACATATCCATTCCTTCATTGTCAATCGACTTTCCTCTATTCCGACAACCCCAGTTTGCCAACCAGTCAGCTGGTTTGTTGCCCGAGCGCCTCACATGGGAAGGGATGAGATAGTTTATTTTGGGCAGAAGTTTCCTATTTTGTCGATGAGCCACGCTGTGCGCCAACTCCTACTGATTTTTTCCACTGGTTTTTTCTGTTGTAATTGCCTTACCATGTCCACCACCAATTTAGAGTCTCCTTCAATTTGGAGACTCTTAATGTTTACCTGTATCGCAATTTCTAGGCCCCGCTTCAGAGCATGCAGTTCCACTTCATTATTTCTCGCCTCCCCGCAGTCCATTGCAAATATTCTCAGGGTGTTACCACGGTCATTTCTAAAGACTCCCCCAATACCTGCTTCTCCCGGGTTGTGTTTGGCAACCCCGTCGAAATTTAGTTTTGTGAATCCCTGTGGGGGCTGTCTGAACTTTGTTATTTCTACCACCTCTCTGAATTGGGCTTTGCTTTGGACACTCCCGCTAACCATGCTCTGGTTTACCTCTAATCTCTTCAGGATTTTTTCCTCCAGTGGCGACATCTGCCAGTCCTCGTCTTTCCAGCTCTCCATTAAAATCGTTTCTCTCATATTTCTGAGGGTTTGCTCCCATATGTCTACTGGAGCTCGGTTTTCTGCCTTGAAGATGACACTATTCTGTGCCTTCCAAATGTTCCAGAACAAGAACCCAGCCGAGAGTAGCCATGCACGATTAATCACCGGATTTTGGTAAGGTTTCCTCGGCCAATTTTCTATGGAATTAATGATGTTTTGATAATTTATATGACAGCGTTCAAACAGTTTGCCATGGCTTTCCCATAGGATATTGCTGACTATGCATCGGTTCATCAAGTGCTCCATAGTCTCCTCTTGTGAAGTACAGAGTGCGCAGCGAGATGGTCCTTGCCGCCCCTTCCTCTGTATCTGGTCCTAGGTAAGCGCCCTTCCATGTAGCATAGTCCAAACAAAGAAAGACACTTTCAGCCAATGTTTAATTTTCCATAGATTTTTCCATTTTTTTGTCTCTGCCTGCTGATTCTGGTTAACTGTGTGATAATATCCTTCTGATATTTAGAAAGTGTCTTGAATTCGGGTCCCCCATCTTAGAATATCTGACCCAGTTTTCCTCGCCAGCTTTTGAGATGCCATCTCTTTGTAATAATCTTGCCATCTGTCTGTGTCAGGGGCTCTTTCGCAATCTTCTTTCTGCTTCCAGTTATGCCAATATCCTCCTACTCCTGGTTTCCAGAATTTGCCTACAACCTTCTCCTCTGACTCGGACGTGAAATCATGGATGGCGTGGAGGTTTTCTTTGAGGATGAGCCTTTCACGGTGCTGCCATGATTCCTCCCAAAACCTGGCTTTATCTCCAGCTCTTATCTCCCAAAAACTATAATCTCTTATCAATTCTTTGTTACCCCTTGCCAGGTTCCAAATTGCGGAGCCTCTAATCTCCGTCTGGCTTCTCATTTGTCTTTGGGTTCCCCTGTTTCCTCATATTTCCTTTCCCATATCACTTTCCACCGATCTTGGCCGCCTTGGGCCCACCTTGACCAAAGCTTCTCCCCCATCACCTGGTTGAGAACGAAGCGGTCCTTTAATCCTAAACCTCTATCTTTGGTTAGCCTGCTAAGCCATGCCCACGAAATTAGGGCCCATTTCCTAGTCTTGCTGGTTCCTTGCCAAAGAAATTTTTTGAACATGGCAACCATCTTTTGACTAATGGACTTGGGGATAGCTTGACACGAAATCTGGTAGATTGGGATAGCCTGCAGAACAACTTTTAATAGAATTAGCCGGCTGGGGGCATTCAACGAGCGAAAGGTCCAATTTCCATCTTGTTCCTGGTTTTTTTAATTAAGGGTTCCCAGTTAACTGCCCTGTATTGATGCTCATTCAACATAATGCCCAGGTATTTTGTCGGGAAGGTTCCAATTCTGAACCCCATGGTGCGTCCCAAGAATCTTTGGATCGCAAGCGGGGTGTTAAAGAAGAAAACCTCAGTTTTCTCCTTATTAATCTCTGTCCCGGAAGCTTGATTAAATTCAGATAATGTTTTAACAATCTTCTACGCCTCCTTGAGCATGGCCTAGCCATATAACATGACATCGTCCACGAATTGTTGGTGCGAAACCGGGAGATCATTCCCACATATTCGAAGCCCCTTTATCTGATCCCTGGCGACTTGGGCTTTAACCAGCCTACCCAAACCTTCCGTGGCCAAGATAAAAAGGAAAGGAGACAGGGGATATCCCTTCCTTAATCCGCACGTTGGGTTGAAGGCTTCGGAGGGGGTACCATTCAGCAAGACTGACATGACAGGGGTACTTACCATTGATAGGATCCAATTTACCCATCTTTGATCAAATCCGTGAGCCTTGAGAATGCTTTCCAAGAATCTCCAGCTAATGCGGTCGTACGCCTTCACCAAGTCTAATTTGATAAGCATGCCTGGGTTTCTAGAATTTTTAAGGGAGTGAATAACTTCTTGGGCCACTATGATTCCGTCCGTTATCTGTCTCCCTTTGACGAAGCCTGTTTGTTCTTGCGCTATGAGATCTGGCAGAATCGGCTTGAGTCTATTTACCATAATTAAAGCTAAAATTTTATATACCACGTTACACAGGGATATGGGCCTAAATCCCTGCGGTTCGTCCGAACTGCCGTTCTTAGGGATCAATGCCAAGAGAGTGGCATTCAATCCCTGGTGCATTCTTTTAGAACACCTTGATTCCTCCACCAAATCCAGCAAGTCGTTTCCTATAAAACTCCAGGCTGCTTGGTAAAACTCTATGGTAAAACCATCGGGGCCCGACGCCTTATTCTTTGCCATTTTGCTAACCACTTCCTCTACTTCATCCTTGGAGATTACCCTGAGCAGAGCCATGTTTTGTTCCTTGGTGACTTTCTTAGGGATATGTTGGCAGACCCTTTCTATGTCCTGTGTTCTATTGATGTTTGGTTCTGTTAGGACTCCTTTAAAGTGCTCCACCAGGAGCTGTTCCATATCCTTCTGGTTCAACACTCTGTTTCCTTGACTGTCTTTCAAGGAAAAGATTCTATTGTTATGCCAGTGATTCAACATCGCTTTGTGAAAGAATTTGGAATTCTTTTCTCCCTCTCTTAGCCATTAGACAGAGGATTTATGTTTCCACAGAATTTCTTCCTGTTTTCGTCTTTCCTCCAGTTGGTTGATTACCCTACCTTCCTCCTCAATTACCTCCTCATTCCTTCCATCTGTAATGATTTGTTGTTGTATTTCTTCCAGTCTAGTCTGGAGTTTACCTTTCTCTTGTTGTATATCGCCGAATTCTTCCCGATTCCAATTCTTGATTTTGCTCTTTATTTCCTTAAGTCTGAGTTGGAATGAATGCATTTTGTTCCGGCCTTTTGTTCCCTTCTTACTCTCCTGCCACCAGTTCTTTACTTTGTCCAAGAAATCTTGGGCTCTGAGCCAAAAGGATTCAAAACGAAAGGGTCTCTTTTTATTTTGATCATTCAAAGCTATTTCTAGCTTGATTGGACAGTGGTCGGAACCTATAGAGGGTAGGATAGAGGCTTCATAAAATATATCCAGCCCTATTATGGACTCCGAGACTAGGAATCTATCTAGTCTTGACGTGATTTGTTTGGTGCCCCCCTTCTATTGTTCCAGGTGAATTTCCCATTTATAGTGGGAATATCTACCAACCTTAATTCTGTTTGAACATCTCTGAATCTTTTCATCTCCAGATCTTCTTTACTTCTTCCTCCTTTTTTCTCTTCTCTTGACGTGGTCAGGTTAAAGTCCCTTGCGATAATCCATCTCTGTTCCTAGTGCATGTTTTTATTTTTTTCTAAATGGGTCAGGAATAGGCCTCTATCAGCCTAGGTATGGGGCCCATAGACAGCTGACACCACCACCCAGTCACTTTGTCCAATGAGTCTGAATCTTCCAGTCAGGATTCTTGGCATTCCTATCCACCAATCTGATAGGACTTCTGTTGGATTCCAAATAACTGTTATCCCACCTGCACTTCCTTTGGCATCAATGGTAACTTGTTCATATCGTGGTGTTATTTTGTTAAGAATTTCCTCCATCTTCTGACCTGAAATTTTAGTTTCTTGAATAAGCATGATTTGGGGTTTGTCCTTCCTCAGCCTTGCCGCTAAATGTCTCTGTTTCCCTCTGCTGTTTAGGCCTCTAATATTCCATGATGTCAAAATCATTGATTAATTTGGCATAGGTTTTGGAACACCGCTGACAGTGGTACTACTCTCCCTGTATTCACCAACATTTCTCCCATTAATTGGATGGAATCCTTAAGATTTTTCCTTCCCCCTTTTTTCCCCCCTTTCCTTGGCCTGTCTGATCTATTCTGCTTTCCTTCTGGCTCTCTTGATATTCTTCTAGCGTAGCTTTACCTTTTTCCAGTTTAGCCTTATACTGTTGAAAGGTTTCCGCGTACAGCCTCTTCTGACCTTTCGGGATAAACCTCTCATCCAAGTTCCTCCACTCATTCAGTAGTTTTCGTAGGACTTCTTACTTTTGGCTTAAATCTTCCCTGTTTGTTTCCAAGTCCATCTCCATCTATTCTGTGCGTTCTTCCTGTTCTTTACCTTTGTCCATGGTCTTGCTTGGGGCTTTCCTTTTTGTGTGGATTCTTTCACTACTTGCGCTATTCTCTGACTCCTTATCCTCTTGATTTTCCATAGTTTGGTCCTCCTCTTCACCCTCCTCCTGTAATATTTCAAAGCTGTTTGATTTCTCTGGGGTTGATTGTTTTTCCTTCCTATCTTCCCTGGGGATTTCCTTGTTCATTTTCCGTTTACTTTTCACCTCGTGGAATCCTTCTTGGTCAATTGGCCCTCTTTTTTGTAGGTTACATTTCCTTTCTTCTTCTTCCTGTGTAATCGGGCACTCCTTAGCCAAATGGCCATGTTCATGGCACCTACGACATCTAAATGGTATGTGTTCATAGTCTAAGTTTTGCTTCCATACTTCTTCATGATACTCTATTTCTATAGAGTCCAGGATGGGATTTGCTAAGTTCATATATACATATATCCTAGCGTACGAGGTGTACCTTCCCTTCTTCGTGGATTCTGCTATTTTCACAAAACTTCCTGTTGAGTTTCCTATCTCCTCCAAAATTTCTGGATCCCAGAAATCTATAGGTAGCCCAAATAATCGAACCTAGATTGGCGCTGCTAGAAATTTTTCCCTATCAGGGTTGTAGCATTCCTCCCAATAACGTATAAACAGACCAGCATTATAATAGAAATATGGGCCATTTTCAAAAACTTTTTCCTTATCTTTTAGGTTTGAGAAGATTACCGTGAAAAATCCCTTCGCTCCCAGCTTGAGCTCAATGTGGCCTTGGGGCTGCCATTTTTGCTGAATCCACTTAGTAAGTTCTTTTTCTGACGGCTAGACTCCCACGAACTTGCAAATAAGGGCATGATCCTTCATATAGCTTCTGTACCCTTCCAGTTTATTCGATGGAATCACCAACCTGGGTCTCTCCTCTGCACATGGCAGGCATTTGCCCCTTCGGCCGGCCTGCCAGGTTGCTCCCAGCACCGGTCTAACGCTTTGTTTCTCCTTTGTCGCCTGACTGTTCAGATCATCTCCTGTCACAGTATCCCTATAGGAGGGGATCTCTCCCCTCCTGACATCTTCTGTTATGCCTTTTGTCTCTCATATGTCAGCCTTTTCTTCTGCTAAGTCCCTCTGGTGTCTGCGCCCTGGCCGAACCTTCTCTCCTCCCTAGGGTCTTACCGCCTTGCCACCATTAGGTTTTTGGTTGCAGAGCGATCATGTTCTGTTAACGTGGCACAATGTAATATTGGAGTAAATGAAGATTTATTTAATGCTTCACTTGCTTCTTGGAAAAATGATTGGTTGCTTGATTCAGGAGCAACCTGCCACATGACTCATAGAAAAGATTTTTTTGAAGAATTTACTGACAATGTTGATGGAGCAGTATACTTTGCAGACCAATCAAAAATCAAGCCATCAGGTCTTGGCACAACCAGGCTTAAACTGCCTGGTCTTCCAGACTTTCTTCTGCATCATGTTCTATATCTCCCACAACTCAAGAGAAACTTGCCGCCCTTGGTCCACATCCACCAGCAAGGTCACTCCATTCATATGTTTGATGGCAAACTTGAGGTAAGAAAAACATATGACCACTCACTTGTCATGAGGGGAATAGAAGAAGAAAGGTTTCTCAAGCTGCAAGGTACCTCTGCTAGTGCACAACATTTCTCATACAATTCTCATCATGAAGAAGGTACACTTCCATCAAGTTTATTATGGCATGCTAGGCTTGGACATTTGAACTATGAAAGCCTCGGCTTGTTGAAGAAAAATGGTGTTGCTGGTTTGCCTACAATTCCTAGAAAATTTAAGCAATGTGATGCTTGTATTCTAGGAAAGCATAACAAACAGTCTTTTCATGATTCACATTCAAGAGCACATAGAAAACTTGAACTCATTCATTTAGATTTATGTGGTCCAATGCCTGTTCCTTCTGCAAATGGAAATAAATATATCATGACATTTATTGATGACTACACCAGAATGTGTTGGGTTTATTTATTGAAGAACAAATCTGATGCTTTCCTAACATTCAAGAATTTTCATAAATGGATTGAAAATGATGCACAATCTCATATTGGGTCCATTCGCACTGATAATGGAAAAGAATATACATCAAATGAATTTGAACAATATCTTCGCCAACATGGGATTAAACATCAAACAACTGTACCTTATAATCCCCAACAGAATGGTGTAGCTGAAAGAATGAATAGGACAATCTTAAATATGGTACGATCCATGCTCTTCTTCAAAAATGTAAAGATAATGTTTTGGGCTAACGCTATTCTATGTGCTGCATATACAAAGAATAGATGTCCATATAATGCTATTAGAAACAAAACCCCATATGAAATGTGGTATGGACATGTTCCTTCAGTAAAGCATCTTAGGGTCTTTGGTTCCACCTGTTATGCCTTCATACCAAACGTACATAGAAACAAACTTGGTGCAAGAAGTCGTAATTGTATCTTCCTGGGGTATTCAAACACCTCCAAAGCATACCGCCTCTATGATGAAGTAAATAAAAAGTTTGTTGTATCTAGAGATGTAATTTTTCTTGAATCATCCAAAACTGAGAATGTTGTTGAGCCATAACTTGATTGCTTGGATAGATTTGCAAAATCAAAATCATTTCAAGAATTTGATAATCAGATTCCACATCTTGAAGGGGGAATTCCTATACTAGATCAACATGTGGAATCTTCTTCTGAAGAACACTCTCCCCCACATGAAACTCCAACAACAGATAATGCTTTAAGCGATGTGATTGATAGAATTGGGAGACTCAATTTTGATTCAGTCCCAACTCAATCAACGGAGCAGCTTGGACCATCTGAGAAAGGTCCCCCAAAATGGCTGACAAAGACACTTGAAAGTGTTCATCCTGATGAGGTTGGAAAGACAGGAACTAGAAATTCAAACTGGCAAAATGAAGGTGATGTAGATGACTCTAATTCACCTGTTGATATGGATGTTTCTTATGATTGTGAATTGAACTTGTCTATAGATTTTGAATCAACTTCCTTCAAAGAAGTTGCTTCTCATGATGAATGGAAAGAAGCGATGCAAAAGGAGTATGATGCCCTCATAAATAACGACACTTGGAAGCTGGTTGATCCTCCATTAGGAACCAAATCAATTGGCTACAAGTGAGTCTACAAGAACAAGTATAAAGCTCATGGCTCACTTGACAAGCAGAAAGCTAGGCTTGTGGCAAAAGGTTTTGCACAGAAGGAAGGGGTCGATTATGATGAGACTTTTCCCCCCACAGCAAAATGGACTACCATCCGCACACTCTTTGCCCTAGCAGCTCAGAATGGTTGGAAAGTCCATCAAATGGATGTAAAAACTGCTTTCTTGAATGGAGATCTAAAAGAGAATGTTTTTATGTCCCAGCCTGAAGGATTTGCTGTGAAAGGACATGAACATAAAGTATGCAAACTGGTGAAGTCTTTATATGGTCTCAAACAAGCACCGGGAGCCTGGCATGAAAAACTAACTGAGCATCTTCTGAAACTCAATTTCAAACATTATGATCTTGATGATGCAACTTTATTTGTCAAGAAAGTTGGCAAAATAGTTGTATATCTTGTGGTATATGTAGATGATATTTTAATGATAGGGAACAATGAAAGCTACATTGCATCCATAAAGAAGGAATTGGGAAAAAGTTTTGAAATGACCGATTTGGGCTATGTTCATTACTATCTTGGTATTGAAGTAATCCAACATCCGAAGTCCATATTTCTTTTTGAAAAGAAATACATTGGAGATCTGTTGAACAGGTTTGGCATGACAGAATGCAATCCTCTTACTACTCCAATGGAACAAAACTTAAAGCTCACATCTATTGAAGGAGAAGAATTTGAGGATGCAACAAAGTATAGATAGCTTGTAGGAAGTCTCAACTACCTAACTACTACCAGACCAGACATTTCATTCGTTGTTGGAATCCTCTCCAGGTTTATGCAAAAGCCTTGTGAGGAACATTGGTCTACTGCAAAAAGAGTTCTAAGGTACTTGAAGGGAACTCAAGACTTTGGAATCAAGTATACAAAGGTAAATATTTTGGAGGACTTTGATCTTCTTCCAAGGTTAATGAGATGTGTTGTATTGCTACCAAGGAGGAAAGTGTTGCTACGTCCACCCTATGTATTAATGACTGGGATAATGACATCGCGTCCCCTCATCTGTCTCACACAAATCACACATCTCGAAATATATATATATATATATATATATATATATATAGTTTGATGGCTCATACGCCTAATCTGTGACTTGAGTAGTCATGACCCAGGGGCATCTAAGTTGTCAAAATCACCTAAGGATCACACCTAACCTGTTGAATGGTGTTTTCATTGATGCCAACCTTGGTTTTTGAACGCTCTTAATGTTGTCTGGAATGCATCAATTGAACTTTTCAAATAACAAGAAGCCATAGAATCCCTGCTTTTGTTGACCAAAATGAAAAGGAAGATCAAGTTGGTTGGGCTCAAGATCATCGTCAATTGATTCCTATCATCATACCGATTCTAATGGTAGGTGGTGCATCAAGTGGGTCCTCATAGTTTGAGAATTATGGCTTTTGGAAGGTCAAAGCCCCCTCCCTGTGGTCAAAATTCCCAATACCAAGATGATGTGGCAGCCCATTATTTGATGACCAAGGAGGAGTTTCATTAAAAATTGAAGTAAATTATTATGATCAAAGTTATTGGGTTTTGGGGTTGATGTCAAATACATCTCCTTATCGATAAGTAGGCCTACTTATTTGTGGGGTTTTTGACTCCCATATTTAAAATTTAAATTTTAAATTTCATCTCCCTCCAAAAGTAAGTTGGCCTCACATTTGGACTCCTAAGTTTTAATTCAAATCTCTAAGGTCAACTCCCTCATGGACTATAAAGAGGGTACTCGTCCCTCCTCTAAGACATGAACTCAATGCTTAATCTTTTGAGTTTTTGTGCAAGCTTTGTGACCAAGGGGAGTCTTGATTATCGGATTTGCAGGTCAATTTTTTGAAAGGCTTTGGGCTAAATTTCTTTTTTCTAGATTGTGATTATTCGATGATCAAAGAAAAAAATTTGAAGTAGGAGAATCTCGGCCTTTTTCTTGAGGCAGATGTTGGAAAATCAAGAGACTTCTAGATTAAATATGATTTTCCTTAACTTGATAATTACTTGTGATGTTAGTTGGTCTTTTATTACTTCTTTAGTTTTTGTTCATCAAGCAATTACCAAAACAATGAAGATCACAGAGAGACAAAGCATACAAGATATAGGCCCCAAGCCAGGCCAAAACCCCTATAAGGGGAAAACCTAGAAAAAAAGCTTCTCTTCTTATAAAATCTCCTTACAATTAGACTTCAAAGACATAAATACCAAAGCCCAAAATCCTCCCAAGCACCAAGTCAACCCCCCAACAACATCTCTTCAAGAAAGCTTCAAGACTTCGACTTTCTGCAGCTTCGCTCTACAATTTCGTCCCATAATTGCTCCTCAGAATTTCAGCCTCCTGCAATTAGAAACTTCACAGAAACCCTAGCAGCTTCACACATGCGCATAGAAAAAGAGATAAATCCAAGGAACTTTGATTTCTTCTCCCTTCCTTGATCCTTCTAGCTCTTTCTTCTCCTTCACTATTCCAGATCGAACTTGGCGATGAATGGTGCTACAAATGAGTCGATCTCCTTGTATTTATAACCTTCTTGAGGGGTTGAATAAGCCTCCTTTAGGCCAACTTTTTCTTGACAGGGGCCGACATGGTCTTGGAGGAATACATGGCTTTTTCTTGACAAAAATAAATATTTTTCTTTGTTGCAAAGAGTCCAAATGGGGCTATAAGACATGACATAAATTCTTCTTTGTCCTAGAAAGACCTAAAAGCACGAAGAACATGATTTTCACCTAGACTTGAGCATAAATCCCATGCTTTGGATAAAATAAAATTATTTTTTTCTTTCTTTTTCTTTCTTTATACAAAATATGCAATATCATGATTATTCATTATGAAGACCGAACCTAGTTACAATTTCGAACACTCCCTCTTAACTAAGGAGGTATTCATAATCCCATCATGAAGTACAAGGAAACTCATTCTTGAAGTATTCTCATAAGAAGAGTCGGCTTGATAAGCTATTTGTTAAGCATATGTTATCATTACCAGCATTTTCATTGAAGGCCTTAACTAGACATCATGCTAGGAGGATTTAGTGAGCTGCCACACTACCTCTAAGGCACATACCCCATCTAGATGTTCACTGGGTATGTCCTTTTAGGACTATTCTTATCTTGGATTTCCAATCCCGAATCCTCAAAGAATATTGTTCCTCTTCAACTACTCTTATATTGGATGCCCTACCTCATCCTAAAAGAGTATTGGTCTATAACTGGTTTTCATGGATTCTACAATCCATAAGAAGTTCCAGTCGCATATGCTTATCCAATCCTCTGGACTCCATTCTTTCTTTATGGCCTTCACTAAAACTTATGACTATTAGTCCTAGTCTAGTGCATGACCCATAAAGAGAAGAACTATCCAACATCACTCCCTCTCAATTAGGGAGGATATGTTTACCAAACCAAGATTACCTCTCAAGTACTCAAGCTTCTTGTTTAGTAACACTTTAGTCAGAATATCTGCTACCTGTTCATATGTAGGTAGATAGTGCAGCTCCACGACCCCATCTCGTACCAAAATTTTGGTGTAGTGTTACTTATTCTTTATATGCTTTGTCTTAACATGAAACTCATGGTCTTCAGTTAATCTTATGCAACTTTCATTATCACAATGTATGCGTGTAGGGATAGGCGATCCTTCAAACAAATATGATAATAACTTCCTGAGCCAAAATGCTTCCCGAAAAACTTCACTTACAACAACATACTCATATTCAACACTACTCAAATCAATTGTATGCTGCTTTATGCTCATCCATGAGACCATGTAAGATCCTAAGCTTAAGCATCCACTTGTTGTGCTTCTTCCATCTGTCTCATTGCCACCCTAATCAAAATCTATATATCCCATGAATTGAATATCATTAACATTATAACAAAGGCAGTGATGTATAGTTCCACACAAATATCTTAGGATGTGCTTAGATGCAATCCAATGATCATGCTTTGACTCCATGTGAAACTCACTGAAGACATTTCCTACAAAACAAATGTATAGTCTAGTGTTTATCAAGTACATAAAGGACCCAATCAATTGTTTGTAGCAAGTAGGATCCACTAGACTAGAATATTAACTCCTCAACTTCTTTATATTGGTAATCATAGGAGTCAACATAGGCTTGCTATTCATTATGACAAATTTCTAAAGAATATTGATCACATATTTCCCTTAACCAAGATATATTTCACTCATCTTATGCCAAACTTCTAGTCCCAAGTAGCAATACAGAATCCTAAGATCCTTCATATCAAACTAAGTTGCTAACTGCTTCTTACATTCTTGAATTCAATACTCTACACCTGTAACAAGTAGATCATCCACATACAAGAGTATGATAATTGGTTCACCTTGGACCACCTTGATGTTTAGGTTAGGATCTACAAAACTCTTGGTAAAACCAAGTCTCTATAGCTATGTATCCATTCTTACGGACCAAGCTCTTGGTGCCTGCTTTAAGCCATATAGAACTTTCTTCAGTCTGAAGACATGAGTCTCCCTCTGATTTGTTTCAAATCCTTGAGGTTTCTCAATGTAAACCTCTTCATCAATAGTCCCATTCAGAAAATTTGTCTTAATATCCATTTGATGGATGTTCCATCCCATAGTAGTAGCCAAAGAAACAAGTCATCTAATTGTTGTATATCTAATTGTAGGAGCAAAGATTTCTTCATAATAAATACCTTCCTTTTGTGAGAAGCCTCTTGCTACAAACCTTGCTTTGTACTTGTCAGTGCTCCCATCCGCAGCATGCTTTATCTTATATATCCATTTTGAAGTGACTATAGATTTTTCACTAGGTCTAGGAATAATTTCCTAGATATCATTCTTCATTATTGATTGGTATACTTCCTGTATCACATTCCTCCACTCTTGATGTTTGGTTTCATCTTCGTAGGAGGAAGGTTTAGCTTCAATAAGCTTCGTCATATATGTTTCATATCCATAATACCTTTTTGGTATTTTACTTTCCCTAAAGGTCCCCTTTGTTGTGTTTCCTTCTGCTTCTTGTAGATTAGTTCTCAACCAAGCAGGCCTCTTTCGATTTTCAAGAACAATCTCTTGTTACACAGACTCACTAGGACCTTCAACATGTTCTTGAGTCAAATCTTGATCATCATTGTCTCTTGAGATACCCTCAAATATAGGTATCTCCTCCTCATCATAGTTTACTAGAACACCCTTTGATTTCTTGTAGGCTATACTTTCATCAAATATAGCATCCCTCCTTACCTGGATCTGATGATCCTCCTTAATATATATTTTGTATGCTTTTGATGAAGCATTGTACCCAACAAAGACGCCCTTCATACTAGTAGGATCCAACTTCTTCCTTTTTTCCTTCAATATATGAATATAAACAGGACAACCAAATATTCAAAGATGATCCACACTTGGCTTCTTTCTTGTAAATGCTTCTTCTAGAGTCATGTTGTTGATAATATTGTGAGGAATTTGATTCTACTAGTAAACAATTGTCACAAATGCTTCTCCCCATAGGAATTGAGGGAGATCTTGGTCATGTATCATGGCCTTGATACATTCTTCAATTGTTCTTCTTCATTTAGGACACACCATTTTGTTTAGGATTATAAGGAACAATGAGTTGCCTCTCAATCCCTACATCCTTGCAAAAGGATGTGAGTTCTTTGGAGATATATTTTCCACCATGTTCAAATCTTAGAATCTTGATCTTTCTTTTGATTAGATTCTCCACCTCATTTTTGAATTCTTCAAACTTCTCAAACACTTTGTCTTTATTCTTATGGAGCTACATCCAAGTTTTCCTTGAGAAAACATCAATGAAGGTCACATAATATTGATTCCCTCTAACATATTTTACTACCACAGGACCACACACATCAGATTGTATGAAATCAAACACTTCCTTAGATCTAGTATCACTTCTTGCAAATGATTTGTTGACATTCTTTCCTAGAGCATAACCCTCACAAGTTCCTTCATGTTCTTCCTTCAATTTGGGGATGCCATCAACCATTTGAATTAGAGATGGAAAAACATTATAATGAAGGTGTCCATACCTTCTATGCCATAGTGCGGAAGGGTTCACATCCAAGTGAACCAGGGCTTGAGATAGAGGTGTAAAAATTCTATATAATGTCCCCTCATGAATCCTAATCACCCTAGTATTATCAATGTTAGAGCCCTTACCCCAAACCAAAATGTTGTCATCAACAAAAGCAATTCTACCCTTGTCCTCTAGACAAGAAATAGAAAGTAAGTTTTTCTTCAAACTTGGAATGTATAGGATGTCGTTAAGATGAATACCTCCACCAAATTCGAGCTCTAAAGAAGTAGATCCAATTCCTTTCACTGGATACCTCTTCTTGTCTCCAATTTCAATTGAATGAGAAGAGGTTCCTTTTGACAAAGTCTGGAGCTGGTTGCATTGTCCCGTTATATGTTGGGGAAGCACCATTATCGATAACCCATACATTCTCATCCTTGAAAGTTCCATACAAAGCGAAAAATAAACTTCCATCCATTACTTCTATCTTGGAAAGGGTGTTCAGGATGTATCCCTTGATAAATGTAGCAAGATTTCTAAGATTATTGAAATCCTTCTTCATAACCCTTGCAATATTTCCAACTGGGATGTGATCTTTGGTCTCCTTCTTACACCTTAGCTCTAATATCATGTTGGAAAATTAGGAGACTTGTAGATTAAATATGATTTTCCTTAACTAGATAATTACTTGTGATGTTAGATGTTCTTTTATTACTTCTTTAGTTCTTGTTCATCAAGCAATTACCAAAACAATGAGGATCACAAAGAGACAGAGTACACAAGATATAGGCTCCAAGCCAGGGGAAAACCCAAAAATAAAGCTTTTCTTCTTATAGAATCTTCTTATAATGATACTTCCAAGACCCAAATACCAAAGCCCAAAATTCTCCCCAGCACCAAGTCAACCACCAACAAAATCTCTTCAAGGCAAATTCAAGACTTCAACCTTTTGTTGCTTCACTCTAGAATTTCAGCCCTGCAACTGCTCCTTGGAATTTTGGCCTTATGCAACTAGTAGCTTCGCAGAAACCCCAAAAGCTTCACATGTGTGGATAGAAAAAGAGATAAATCCAAGGAACTTTGATTTCATCTACCTTCCTTCGTCCTTTCAACTCTTTCTTCTCCTTCACTATTGTAGATCAAACTTGTGGATGAATGGCGCTACAAATGAGTCAAGATCATTATATTTATAGCTTTCCTGAGGGGTCAAATAACCCTCCTTTAGGCTAACTTGGTCTTGAAGGAACAAATGGTTTTTCCTTGACAAAAATAAATATTTATCTTTGGTACAGTGAGTCCAAATGGGGCTATACTACATGACATAAATTCTTCTTTGTCCTAGAAAGACCTAGAAGCACGAAGAACATGCTTTTGACCTAGACTTGAGCATGAAACACATGCTTTGAATAAAATAAAATTATTTTTCTTTCTTTCTTTATAAAAAATATGTAATGTCATGATTACAAAAGGTCATTATGAAGACTGAACCTAGTTACAATTTCCAACAGCATATCCACTCTAATTAAGGGTGTATTTGGGCATAAATCTGAACACAAATTTTTCATTGTTCTAAGCATATATTGCACACTTATAATGTGTGCATCTTGAAGCTTTCGCACACTCATCCTGAGACTATACCATTGGATTCACTCTAAAAACTAGTCGCATGAGCATTTCAAGTAGAGCATTTTGCATATTCAATGACTAGTTGTTGCATGGACTATGGCATGTTGAAATGGTTAATGTATGCATTGTAAGCAAGATTTCGAAGTGAACAATATTCTCGACCTGTAGCAAGAGGGATAGTCAAAGGGAATCATAAAACCACATTATTGTCACTTACAATGCCAGGAGCAGTTGAGGGCACTTCATGCAGACATAAGGTCAAGTTATAGTGATTCAAAATTCTTTGTACAAATCAAAGTAGAGATCCTAACTGATGCAAATTCCGGTGTCTTTAAAATGCACACGAAGGGCCAAAAATTGAATCAATCTAAGCACAATCACCAACAAAAATATTTATCAATGAATAGATCTTTGTACACACTTGTATGTTATGAGTAAATAGATCGTTACTACTAGTGTATTGAAGTCAATGTAAAGATTATCTATAGGAAGTACTAATTGTTGAGATCACAATTATGGGAAGCATCTAAGATTAATATTCAACAATAGTTCAAGCTAACAAATTTCGTTGTGCATGTTCGATGAAGGTTTTGTATATGCTTGTATAATGCAATTGGATCAGAAATTGTGGTACTATGTCCTATTAGATAGTTGTAGCATTTTCAAGTAGAGAGCACCTATGTAGAGAAAGAGGATTGGCAGCCTTACATATGCATGTGTATTGACAAAGTATAAATCATATATTGAGGATAGAGTTCGACAACGTTCTGTTGATTTTGTTGATGTTTTTCATATACCATATGTGTGTATCCTTTAAATACTAGGTATTAATGTTTGAGAACATGGTATAATATATGTTGCTTGTGCTAGTGTTTGAGTGACGGGTCATGGGATTAGAATTGACAGTGTTAGTGAGTTTGTCATGAGAATATTTGATGACTTTTCTAGTTGGTTGTTGAGCCAGTATTTTGTTGCTATTGCAATATTATGATTTGAGGCTATGGTTTGACATGTGATTAGTATGTTGGTGTAGAGTCTCATGACTGTTTTGTTTTTGACACCATTTCCATCCATTTTTCCTCTTTTCATCATTGCTATCAACTCAAACAAACAATAAAACTATAGATTTTGACATGGTAAGGTACTTAGATGTCTTACTTTTCATATTTATTAATGTTCCTTATTATTAAGTTAAAGATTGTAATAGCTACGAAATTAACATGAATTTTTAGCAGTTTCATGATTCCACAACTATCTCCATGGTTTGCAGGATTCCAGTACACCAGCCAAGTAAAGAAGCACATGGGATGGTAGGGATTGATCTCCTCCTATTTTCCCAAGCCAAATCATCAAGGAAATCGCCCAGTGGCACAGTCAAGGAAGCAGGTCAACACGTGGATGAACAGAGCAGTGAGAGTTCAAATCAATCACAACTCTTTGATTTCCTTTCCAAATAGAAAATCATCGAGAAATGTTAAATTCTCCATTATCAAATTAGCATTTAGATTAGGAATTTTTTTTAAGTTTTCAAGGCATGAAAGTCTCAATCTATTGAGCGTGAATGCTATATATATATAACTCTGTAAACAGAAAACAAAACACAGACATATATCATTTTTAATTGACAGTTTGAAGTTCCATAACTCTGTTCCTTTTTAATTGAAGAAGCATTCTCATAGATATCATGTGTAGTTAGTTATTGAGATAAAGTATTAAAACCTATTGTTTTGTGGATGGCCCCTGTAGACAGTCGAGGTTCATTTGCTTATTATTCAGTTCAATTCATTTCATTTTTTATTTCCAGAATTGCATTATCGTATTTTCATTTCTTTGTAATTATTTGTTTACAGTTTTTCATTTGTTGTCTATTGATTTCAAATCATTTGTATGCTTTCTAAAATAGGACTATGTACATAATCTCATTCTTTTCATAAGTAAATATGTTTGTTTAGATCATATTCTTTCTGCTTTTATTTTTATTATTTCAAGTAAGATTGTTAATTGCAGTGTGTAGATCTTAATATAGATTGCTTTATAAATTTTATCCTTGAATAGAAGTAATTCTTTTTAGAGTAGAAGTAATTGTCTTTCTAGAACATTAGTTTAGGTAGCTCTGTTTTTATCATTTTACATAGTAACTAATAATAGTCAATTAAAGAGGATCATGATAGTTTGTCTTACTTTCCTTTTCAAGAGTTGATTGTAGAAATTTAATTGTAAATATTCAGTTTTCGTTAGGAACATAGGAACAAAGAAAAACATCAAACCATCCATAATCATTATCTTAATAAACTCAAAAAGGCTTCTAGCATATATAGTGCACTTGCACTTCACAATTTTACCAACTCCGGTCGATAATTTATGTAAGCAAACTAAGAACATTGAATTGACTAAAAATTTGGCATGTTACTAATCTTTGACAGAGAAGCCACAAACCTCGTATATGTTGGCATATGTTACTACTAGGGTTCATGTATGTTTTCTGATATCATTAAGGTTATTACAGTACAATGCAATTTCCTTGAAAAGAACCATTATAGTTTGATTGTGTGGTAATGAGCATGCAAGTACGTACACTTGTTTATCTAGAGGACAAAGTTGGTGAATGTTGATTACTGCTAGGGTTTGAAGCATATATTACTAATGTTAGAATGTGATTAAGCAGAGCTACTTGAGCCTAACAACGTGCATATGTTGGTGAGTATAAATTGATGTCATTTAGGGGTAGAGGTTAATCTGAGATGTGTTTGATGACTTAGGGTTTATGCCTAAGTCTACACCAATGAGCAGGATTGTATGGTGAACGTATTGAGGTTACTGAGCTAGGGTTTTTCTACAGCATTTTTATGCCAGTTGAAGTGAAACATTAGTATTGGCTACCTAGGGTTTTATCTTGATGATGAGATGAGCATGGTTTATGTCACAAGGGTTGTATATGGCAGGGTTACTTATGTTGAGTAGAGATTGTATTATTTGATGTCAATATTTGTATAAGTTTGATGATTATTCAGTTGTTGAGGGTTTGTCAGTTGTGTATGATGTTGATACAGGGTTTTTGGCAAAATTAATTATGCAGAGTTTATGTTGTTGAGCTAGAGTTTGATATTTCGAGTAGAAGAAGTTTGATGCAAGAGCATTTGTGGCTTCAGACAATCCTCATCAACCAAAAACAAGTTTTTGTTGAGTTCGTAATAAGTGTTGTTGTTGCCATGTATTTTAAAGTTGTTGATACACCTATTATGTTAGTTGTTGATACACCCAGCTGGTAGTTGTTGCTACTCTTGTAGCTACATTTTATCAAACTGACGACTGCTCTCGAGTTGTTGACACTCTCAGGATCACATGTTAATACTTATGTTGTGTGGAATTACTGACATATCCAAAATCGTTAGTTATTTAGTTACACTGCTACAGGACAACCCATTAGAGAAATTTTGGGGTCTAAAATGGACCTCCTAAGGAATATTATAAAATAATAGTGGAAATGATAAAATAAGATTACATTACATCATCAAATTTTAGAGGAAAAAATGGAAAAACTATTTTTTCAACTCGCATTTTCAACTTATCTCCTTATCGTTTTAATTAAATTTCGAGTAGGAATACTCGTTGGATGCGGAATTTAATTCCCCATCCAAGGAGAACCCATGTTGTATAATTTTGATGGACCCTGCTAGAAGAAAAAATGAGAAATACATGAAAAATGTGATTGCAATCACATTTTTCATGTATTTATCTATTTTCATGTACAACATACATCGAAAGTATGCAACATGGGTACTCCTGTTGAAAATAATACTGAGAGGGGGGGGGTGAAAAGTATTATCTAGTTCTTTTAACAAATCTTCCTTATTTACACTTTGAATTATTTTTGCATATCAGTACCATAAGATAATGAGCATGAACAAGAAAAACGGATAGTCACATCAAAGAACACCAAATATAAGGTGGAAACCCAATGTGGGTGAAAACCACCTGTTGCAATATGTCTCTATCTTCTTTCGAAATTAGAAACTCATTTTACAATGGTCTTGTACTGGTGCAGTCCTTTGCCAGTACGCAGGCTGCAACCTGCAGAGAGCTACAACTCTCTCTCGTTTTCCAGTCTCTCCTGGAAGGGAGCAACAACCCCCCTACTTCTTTTCTTACAAGGACCACTTTTCATAAACATCAAATGGTCATCAAGTACATGTAGATTTCATAGTCAATTGCAGTAACTAGATCAACAAAACAAAACTAAACCCAAAACACCTTATCAACAAAAAATTCAGTCAACAGAACGTCATGAGACAGATACGCAATTTTCCTTTCTCTGGCCTGCGTCGTTACACACTTCACCTTCTGCTTCCCTGCGTATACCCGCAGAGTTCCTTCTGCTGTGCCGCGTGCCCACGCACTGCTTTTTCTACCGCGCTGCATACAATACGCACCCAGATACACTATCGCGCCGCGTACTGCCACTGTAGTCACGCACTCAGAAAGACTATCGCGCCGCGTACTTTTACTGTGCGTACGCACCTGAACCACTGTTGCGCTGTGCACCCACGCAACTCTTCTTCTTCTGCTTCGTCGTACCCACGCAGTTACCCTTCTTCTGCTATGCATACCCATGCGGTTCGCCTGTTTCTGCTCTGCGTACCCACGCAGAGGCACCGTTAAACACCTGCGTACTTCTGATTAGGGCCGAATTTGCAGATCACCAGTGTGCTACAGTTAGTCGGATGCCCAGATCTGATCATGCGCTCG